>JALPQD010000093.1:5832750-6074659 GCA_023101885.1 Typhlomys cinereus | reverse complement strand
CAACCTCAGCCACACATCTGGTTACCTGGGAAATTTTTTTAAAATCCTGATGTTCAAGTCACACCCAGGAGCAACAGGTCACAACAGGCAAAAAGAAGAATCCGGTATCACACGTGCTAAGGACTCTGAGCGACTCGGCATTCAGCCGAGTTCCAGATAAGCTGACTCGGGTAGAGAAATGGGCCTGTGGCTGGTTAAATGACCAAACCGGACGCTGATATGTTCCCAGAGATAGGCTGTGACCCAGAACAGGGCCACTTCACATTTCATAGACCCCAAATTCTCCTTCACTGTATTTCTGGAAGTGAACCCTGAACAGGATAATACCAGTGAATGGACTCATCCCAACACCAAGAAAAAAAAAAAAAAAAGCAAATTTAAAATGCATGTAAAACGCCTCTATTTCTAGCTCATTACAATTCATAAAGAACTTTAAGGTCTTATTTCATTTACCCTTCACCACAAGCCTGCGTGGTTGGTGTTATGATTTCGTCTACTTTACATTAGATAAAATCAAATGTAAAGACAGTTCCACTAGCCCAGAGACAAACTGAGGCTCCTTTCCTGAACCATTTTGCTTCCAAAGCTCTACTGATCACTACAAGGTCACATCCCTGGAGAGTGACTGTTATGTAGAAGTACGTAGAAGTCCAGGCCATGCCATGAAAGGGATTCTGGACAGGCAGTATTAGACCAGCCGGCCTCGAAGCAGCGGGACATGATATGGACAAAGCCCTGCCTTCCTCTCCAGATGAGGATGCTGTATTGGCGTTGACCTCCCTTCAGAGCACACTGCATGCTCCACAGACATGCACAGCCTCCTCATTCCCATGCCCTTGCAGCCCGCTGACGCAGCGTTAATATTCCGTTTGTTTGTAAAATAAACACACGGGGCCAAGTAGCTCCTACTCATTTCCATCTGAGCTAGAGGCCACCCAATCCCCACTTTTCTGTATGTCTTTGTCTTCATTCTCCAATCATCCCAACAAAGCAACACTACGTAGGCTGCGGCGCACATCCACGTTTGAAGGTAGGTTCAAAGCAAGGGTACAGTTGCTCTAACAGGCAAAGGCTGACCTATGACCCTAGTCACACAAGATGGGAAACCTAAAATACCATTGAGAGTTTTTTTTTTTTTTTTTTAACACAATTGTTTGGTTCTTCAACATGAACTTTGTAGATGGCTACATTAGATTACAAAGTCCAAAGGTTGCAAGGGCATGTTGGGAAGGAAAGGAGGGAAGACAAGAGAGAAGGAAGGGAAATACTGCTCATTGTTTTTGAGTTAAGCAGATGGTGCATTACTTAATATGCTAACAAGCCTCATCAAGGTCTAAAATCTGTCACTTTCAAGTTGACTGCCCAGTAGAACGCTCAAGCGCAGTACTTTTCCAGAATGGTACTGCCAAGCAACGCCATTGGCTATGTCTTTCCAGGGCTCACCCAGTGCCAGCCTCTTAGGAGACCTTGCTTATTCGGGACCTTATTTAAAGCTGAAACTCTTCCTGTGCCCAGCCTGGTCTCCCAACCACAAGCCTGAACAGAACACCTTGCAGTGCTCAGAACACTGACCATCTCTCTGCCTGTCTCCTTCTCTGCTGCAAGTTCCAAAGGTTCTCCTATTTCTCCCTTCACTCTGTTATCTCCAGCAGTGAGACATAAGCAAGTGGAACCAAAAGGTGTCCAGTAAATACATGGTAAAGAAAGAAAACCTTGCCAAAGAGACGTGGGCCATAAGTTTAAAGGAGGATTGTCTCTAACACGAGAACATGAGTTTTCCTATAAAAAGATCTTTTCCAACTCCAGGTATCTTCATGAAATCCATAGGATCCCCAACATATTACTGAAAAAAGCAAAAAATGCCCGAACCAATCACAATCACAAGGTGGGCAGGCTGACCTCAAGATGCCTAAGAATAGAAGATCAGGGGCTGAAAATTACAAGTCTATGATAAAGAGCAAAGTGATGCAGTTTTTTCTGTGGGTGTGAGCCCCAGTGAAAAGGTGGATAACCACTAAAGTAGACAAACTAGAGGGTGGACACATTGATGGGCAAACCTAGAGGGTGGACACATTGGTGGGGAAATCTTAATGATCCTACCCAGGGATCTATTTCCTACCTAGTGGGTGGACATATCGGTGAGAAAACCTTAATGATCCTACCCAGGGATCTATTTCCTATCCTCAGACCCCAGAAGTCTAAGAAAAAAAAAATCAGTTGATGCCTGATATAAAATGTTAATTATTGACAGACTTCCAAATTCCCCTATGTCACATTAAGAAAATGGTCTACAGAATTCCCGTGGAAGTCAGCCTGAGCCGCAGCAGCCAAGCGAGCTCTGTGATGAAGTAAGAACCCCTCAGTCAGCCTGGTGCTCCCCACCTCTCAAAAGGTCACAGAGCTGTGAACTACTCACGTAGAAGCAAGGATGATGAGGGTCCACGGAGCTCAGAAAATGACCCAATTGACCGATTCCACCCCAAACACAGAAAGCAACAAAGAAAGGGGAATACATAATGATAATACCAGATGAATGCTCTACTCCTCGCATGCCTTTTTATCCAGAAGAACCACATTTATGAAGCATGCTCTTTCAGTAATGAAAGTGGTATTTATTAAATACACCAGAAGCTACAAATTCAAACCAGCGTTTCCCTTCAAAATAGTCACCTGGGGAAGCAATGTAATTACCTCAGCGATACTGAGATTGCCCTAAACATTTTGGGAATTCCTCTTTCAAAATCACCTTCATTGCTGCTTTAGGACTCATGCAAAAAACCAATATCATTTCTTTCTGGCTGTACTTTATATAACTAAATGATCATGGTCCAATCTACCACAAATGACCAGCCACTGTTGTGGGTCAGAAACTGTCAAAGACACTATCACCTGCTGACCTCAACATACCCAAGTATAGAAGGATCAGGGCTTAGAACTAGAAGTCTGTCTTGAAACAACTCTGAGACATTGAGGAGTGAGAGTATCTTGCTGCAAGGTTGGAATTTAGGGGGGGGGGTCTGAGCCCTACTGTGCATTGGAAGTCTTACTCTCCGTCCCTAACCGCCAATCATCCATCCACTCACACAGGAGTTACAGATCCCCTGTCACTGGCTCAGAGGACCCTGCTAGTACTGAGACTGAATAGGCAGAGCAAGCTAATCTAACACACAACCTCTCTTACCGTGCTAACTCACCCAGTCTCCTGGAGACTGTCCAAAGAGAACAAGGAATGTAAGTTCTGGAATAAAATCACCTGGGGTGAAGACCTGGGTGATCATGTGATCAGGGGTAACGTACTCCTGAGCTCCATGCCTCAGTTTCCCCATCTATGAATGTGTCTAACAACCTATAGTCTCCAGGTCCTGACAGGAGTATGATGTCCAATGCTAAACACAGTGCTCCTTTATTTCAAGACATCCTAGTGATTGTTCTTGAGACGAAATCTCCTCATGTGGCCAACTGACCTCCAAGGCTTCCTTCTCCTGCCTCACCTTGGACTGCTGGGATTGCAGGTGCTTGACCCCCAGCAGCTGCTTTTACCACCTCACCAATTACACACAAATGATCTTTACCTCATCAATGCACCAGAAATCCGAATCTTTTCCCTTAACATTCACGCCAAGAGGCCCATCAACATGTCAAACTGACCGGACACAGATTAAATTCCTCCGGGTCTAGACTCAAGTGGTGGCAGCTTCTCAGTTCTTAGTTAAAGGAGTCAACAACTGCAATGTGGGATCCAGCTTGGATTTATTGCAGCCTCCCTACAGCCTTATTTGCCTCCTAGACCAACACACACATGCACATATACTCGGTGCACACACATATACATATATGCACAAACATACATGCACACCTATACACATGTGCACACACATGCTATAACAGTTACTCTTAACTGTTGCTGTGAGAGAGCATTCAAAGTCAAGCAACTTAAGGGAGACAGAGAGATTTATTCAGCGTGTGGTTCCAGAGGAGAAACATAGTTTCTCATGGCGGAGGTGGCATGGCTGGCTGACGGAAGCTGGAGGAGGCTACACCACTCCCATTCCTAAGGCTAAGAACTGCCAGACTGCTTGCTGCAAAGGCAGACTTCTCCTGGAGGTAGGGTGGGACTCATCCACCTCAAGGCCCACCCCTTGAGACTTCCTTCCTCGGCAAAGCTCCACCTCTCAAGGTGCCATGACCTTGCCAAACACATGAGACTGTGGGGACACATTTCAAACCATGACACATGCAAACATGCATATACACATGTGTAACACACTTGTGCATGCACATATATATACGCACAAGCACACACATACTCATGCCCAGTAATGCACACACAAATGCCCACACATACATAACTATGCACACAAACACACATGCATACACACACTCACTTTATTTAGTTACAAAGTTATGTTGATACTACCTGAACAACTTCTCTTTTCATTCTTATTTGCAACATAGAAATAAACAACATTAAGACATTTCAATGTGCTGGATGAAAATACTATCCAAGCAGTATAAAATAAATTAATAAATTCCAAGAACCCTCAACATGAGCTGCCATTAGGTTCTGTTGTGATTTACATTTTCAAGGTGTAAGTATTGGGGCACAAAACAGTTTGGGATCTTGCCAGGACTCGATCAGCAAGTCAACCTGGGAACTGGGGGTCAGTTCTGGCAATGTACCCCAGGACCCTGCTCTCCCCCACCACACCCTAGCTGCTAATAATTTTTCAGATAATAAGAATTAACATTGGACACACCTGTCATCCCAAAAAGCTGAGGTGGGAGGATTGCAAGTTCAAGGCCAGCAAAAACAGTAAAATACACAGCAAAACCCGTCTCAAGAGCAACAACAGAGAGGTTTTGTTACCGTCATTGTTATTGCTGTTACTAAGTGTCTGAATTGCCCATAGAGCATCTTCTCGCAGCAACCTCATGATGCTAGGCTGGGGGAAAAAATCTCCTCTGGAGATGAGAAAACTCAGAGCATGATTGGCCGCCTGCCCAGTGCACGTCACTACTGCGGTCTCCCCAAGTCTTCTGCGCATCTCCCCATCTTGTACTGACCAGACGCCCAACTCTCCACTGATGAGACTCCTAGCTTCTTTAATCAAATTCAACACTTTGTTCTAGGTGCGATTCTAGTCACATTTCCAAAGACACGGTTATAACATGCAACATTCTTAGTGTGAGTCAGGCATGGGCGGGGTGGGGGCGGGTGGGTGGGGGGGGGCGGGGCATGGGTGGAGGTGGGGGCGGGGCATGGGTGGAGGTGTGGGTCAGGCAAGGGAGGAAGGGGCCCTCATTGTCCTGAACTTTACATGAAGACCAACACCAATTCTATTGTACAGTTAGAGACCCCCCTCTGGAGTTTTGAGAAGTCAGTACCCTGACTAGGTCATTTGTTTCGAGAGAGGAGACAGAAGTGGCATTGAAACTAGCCTGCTCATCTCCGGTAGAATGTTCCAACGTCCTCGACCTGGCACCTGAATTACAGAGGGCATGTTGCCCTCTGTAAATTCTGCGGCTGGTCTGTCTACCTGTACCGCTACAGTTGGTCTCACCTGCGTTACTTGACTGGTGACGTAGGCACCACCGATCACTTGCCGAACTTCCTCTGCTGGTGGCCATGGGAGTCCTGGCCTGTCTCCATAGTAAACAGATTCCTCCCGCCCCGTGCCTTCTTAGCTTTCCCGGCTTCGACCTGCATGGGGACAATCAGCCCCATGCTGCCTTGAGCCAGAGACCACTGCCAGCCTGCTGCCTCCTCTTCTAGCCTGTGGTTTCCAAGCGTGTGAAGATGTTGGCCGTGTGACCTTGGAGCTCTGAGAGGGGCATGTTAGTGGTCCAAGACAGGACCTGCTCCCCTTTGCTCCATCTCACATTTTACATAAACAAAGGAAACCTAGGACGTGTGTGCACTTTGTGTGTAAGAACTCCATGAGTCATCCAACCCAGGTGGGAGACTTCACTGGACTCTGTGGAAGTCGCGGCACTCCCCCATGTCACAAGCCTAAATAATGGTTTTCTTTTGCCATGAATGGAAAAATACACTAGTTCTCCAAAAGACAAAACAGAACATTGAAATCCTGACAAGAGTCTGTATTTTATTTTCAAACACAACCGTCCCCAATTGTCAAATAAGGAAGCCTTCGTTTTTGAAGCAGTGGTGGGTGTGTGTCCTTCTGTAGAACAGAGATCAAAGGAGAGTCACGCTGGCCGTCACCTTGGGTCAGAAAGACCCCACGGACACATACAAACGTGTGTGCAGGCTTCATACTTTTCATATAAAAAGAAGGGGGGTGTGCTTTATACACTTTTCCTAGAGGCATGAAGCCACTATAGTTATACAGAACGCCAACGGTTTTACTTTAGGACCTGGATATAAAGAAAGAAGTTAAACCCAAGTATTTACTGTACTTCTTGTTTTTTATTTGTTTGGTTGGTTTGGCTGCAGTGAGGAGGGCGTTTTATTTATTTTACTTAACAACGAAAGCACCAGCAACGAAAGGGCCTGCATAGCCTAGGCTGGCCTCAAACTCATTACTACGGCAGGTTGATTCAAAAGAACTTTGCTGGACCAGAAAGGGATTTGGAAGCAAAGCTCCCCTTGACAGATTATCCCATCATGCCTCTCTCCGTTCAAGTGGCTGGACCAGCCTGAAGCTTTCTGACAGGGAGGCAGTTTCACTGTTGCCCCCACAGGTGCCTTCACTGCGACCAGTCCCACCTTCACCCCATTTTCCCACGAGACACAACAGGGACCACCCTTGTGGATGCTCTTTCCTGGACAGACAGTGGCCCTGCCTAATTCTACACTTTGCCTGCGCCTATCATGGCTTGAACTGGCCTTCCACCTCTTCTCTCTGTCACGCCTACTTGGAACAGAAAACAGCAGTGTGGAGCAAGAAAGGCAGTTTTAACCAGATCTGGACTTAATGATTAGACTTTGTTTTGCGAGCTAAGCAGAGTGATGGCAAAGTTTGACTCATCTCAGAATCTTTTGGCTGATGGGAACAGTCTGGCGTAGTCTTGAAACTTGGAAGAGAAACACGAGCGAAATCCGTCGCTCTGTTATGTTACATCAGAAAATTCGAAATAAGCAAACAACCGGTTATCGATTCCCTTTCTGAGAACGTTTGGTAAGATGCACCTTCCGAACGCTGCTGGATTCTGCCTGGCCCCCACATTTCCTGTCTTGGATAAATAGCTAGGTTGCATTAATTTTTATCATTAGTGACATTACCCAGGCATCCAACTTCGGCCATAATTTTATTCATGGATGAATCAAATGTCGATGCTTTCTTGAGAGAAGTCCTGTGTGATTTCTAGTTATGGCCTTTCCCCTTGGAATGGGAAACTTATACATACATATTACAATGTTTTTTCCTCCAGGACTTAGTTGGAAAGTTGGTTTCATTAGGCTAGAGACATAACAAAGGTCTCTGCTCCTTAAGAGTTGTATTTAAATGTATATCTGAACATTTTCCCTGGATGTAGTTAGCCCTGAACATTCACAAGAAAGTTGCCTATTAGATATATGGTTTATCTCTTTGCCCAAAAGTTAATGCTTAAATGTATGGAAAAAAACTCTCCTAAAATTCAGTTTCAGCTACTTATGCACACGGATCACAAGACTGGCCTCCATGCAATATTTAAGATGTTAGAAAGAGTATTTTCCATCTTTCTTAGGCCGGCAAGTAGTTAGATGTTATGACTGCTGAGTCAGAGCCAAAAAATATAATTTTATGCCATAATATACAACCTTTTCCTTTGGCTGTGAAAATTTATATGTACATATTTATGTGCATATATAGATAAAATCTTCATAAACAGAGTGGTCCGTTTGAGATGAACTGTATTTAAAGCATGTCGTTTCCGACCCTGATGATATTACTGCTGTACTTAAAGAAAAAATCAGTTCTCTCCATAACTTACCAAATCACAAACAAAGGCCCTAAACAGGTTTTCATGCCTTTGCAGGGTTTTTTTTCCTTTCGACTTTTTCCTGGCATTTCTTCTGATTTGTGCATGTGTGCATATGCATGTGTGTGTGTGCTTGTCTGTGCATATGTGTACACATACATGTGTGCGTGCCTCTTTGCATGTGTATGCACAGGCATGTGATCGCATAGACATGCATATGTGTATACCTTTGTGCACGTGTGCTTGTCTGTGTGTGTACATGTGCATGTGTTTGCATATGCGTGTCTGTGCATGTAATTGCACCTGTGTGCATGTGTGTGCACATTCGCGTGCTCACATATGCATGTATGCATACTTGTGTGCATGTGCGTTCATGTGCATGTGATGTCATGGGCATGCACGTGTGTGCACCTATGTGCATGTGTGTGTGCATCCATGCGATGGCATAGGCATGCATGTGTGCGTGCATGCATGCAATGTCATGGGCATGCATGTGTGTGCACCCTGTGCAGATGCCTGTGGAGGCTAGAGGGCAGTCTCAGGTGTCATTCCATCATCCATCTTGTTCTTTGCTGCTGTTTTTTGCTTCCGTTTATGAGACAGGGTCTCTTGCTGGGAGCTGAGACTCCCTGACTAGCCTGGGCTACCTGGCCAGCAGGCCTCAGGGCCCCCTCTGCCCAGCACTGTGATTACAGGTGCATCTCACCACACCCAGCTTTTCACATGGGTGTCAGGGACTGAACTCTAGTCCTTGTGTCTAATTCTTCACCTTATGGATTCACTGCCTGTGAAGTTGGGTGAGGTCCACATCAGCCTCCTCTTCATCAGCTGGACTCAGAAAGCACAGGTGATTCATGGTGGACATTGCTAAGAGCGGATGCATTTCATACATGACCGAACGGGACTCAGAAGTTGTCTCTGCAGAGCATTCTGAAAGCTGCCTTCCAGGTAATCACAGTGGGCCAAAACTACCACATCCTTCCCGTGTTAGGGAAGTCCTTCTAAACACCTGCTCAATGCTTTCTTTTTACTCATCTTCAGTTTTCATACATATTAATCACTGTGACTGCTCATTCTTCCTCCTTCCACCTTCACTTGGTCCCTCTCCTTCCCTAGCTATTCCCTTCTGCTTCCACGATTTACACACATACACTTTACATACAGACACACAGTTGGTTTTATCTACATAGTACACATTGAGAGAAAACACGTGACCATTGTCTTTCTGAGCTTGCCGGTCCCATACTTAAAAGGTTCCATCAAAAAAGCATCAGGATAGAAAACTGGAAATGCAAGAATCAGGAGCCAAGTGTAGTAGTTCGTGATCTTGGAACTGGGGTCTTCAAGCTTGTGAGACAAGCCCTCTGCTGAAGGAACAATCTGCCCAGACCCTGAAAGGTTGGAATTGGATGACTGGTGTTGCACAGTCACTGGGTTTGCTAGAGATTTTAAGTAAGGTGAACGGTCCAGCCAGAGTTCACACAGGGGTTTCTGGGATAGGCCTGATCCAGCATTGATGATCCAGCCACGTGGCCTCGTGACGCTGCAATGGTGGTGTCACCTCCGAGTTCACAGTTGAGAACTCCACCATTAAGTAAATCAATTAAGAATTTAAACAATCTCACAATATTTTGGATTATATTTTAGGTTTAGGGTCGGGCTACATTCATAGCTATCCTGTGCGGCGTGGTCCACAGGCCATAGGTCGGACATGCTGGGTGGGAAGGAAGCCACAGAGCAATGTGAAGGCCCCAAGGAGGAAAATCACATTGAGAACATTTGCAAGAGCTCAAGAAGCCCCACGCCTCCCTGAGAGATGGACGAGGACTAACCCCGAGAGAGAAGAAAAGGAGGATACTTTCCTCAGTGATGTGCCCACCGATCTGTACTTGCTAGAATATGAGTCATGCCACATACATGACATCAAAGGCAGTCTAGATGAAGCACAGTGGGCCATCCAAGGGAAAACACTTGAAAATAGGAGAGAATCTGGCAGGGGGATGAAGGGATAAAGGGGAAAGGAGGCGAGATGGAATTGGGGATTAAGGAGCTAAAATAACATATATTCACTGTAATCATGTATGCAACACAAATAAATAAATAAAAAATAAAAAGCCGCTCAAAGATTAACAACAAAAAAGAACATTTGCAGGATTTCACAATCTCTTTTCAGTTGATACTCAATTTTTGATGGCTTAGCCCCATGTCTGTGGGCTAAGGCTGGCACGGTGGGAAGTGATCTGAGCACTGGGAGACAAAGAAAATTAAGAGTACAAGGTTGGTCTAGGCTTCATAGCAAGACACTGAATCCAAAGCAAGAACAAGAAGATTCTCTGGATTGAAATTCCTCACCACGTGGTCGAGAACCGAAGATTCCCAGAAGACACCAGTAGACCCAGGAGAGTGCGGCGGTTCTACAAGGCTCTGCCCGTCACTGTGGGACACTAGACGGCCACCAAGCATCTGCTGGGTCTCTCTGTGAGCGGCCAGTGGGGGGGGGGCTGGGACGTCGACTCAGTCAGGGAAGTGATGATGGTGAAAGCATAAGGACCTGAGTTCAGGTCTCCAGCACCCACAGATGCCAGGTGTGGCAGCATTCTGCGGGAACCCAGCTCAAAGCCAGCTGCAGGGTCAGTGAGAACCCCTGCCTCGAAATAAGGGGGAGCTCCTGAGAGCGACACCTAATCGCCTAATGTCGACCGCTTGCCTCCACATGCATGGAGAGAGAGAGAGAGAGAGCAGAGATAAGAGGGAGAAAGAGGGGAGAGAAAGAGGAGAGAGAGGAGAGAAAAGGAGAGGGAGAGAGAGAAAAGATAAAAAGAGAGAAAAGAGAGAGGAGAGAGGGGGAGGGAAAGGGGAGAGAGAAGAGATGGAGGAGAAAAACAGGAGAGAGAGAGGGAAGAGAGAGGAGAGGGAGAGGAGAGAGAGGAGAGACACAGACAAAGAGGAGGGAGAGAGGAGAGAAGAGAGAAAGGATGGGGAGGAGAAAGGATCAAGAAAAAGGAGAGAGAGAGATAGAGAGAGGAGAGAGAGAGGAGAGAATGAACAGTACCTATACCTATTAAATCTGAGTTACTAGAATTCAGTGGAAAGCAGCCTTGTGGAACTCCCAAGGGGAAGCCCATGGAAGTCTCCAGAAGCCTCCTCACCGGTGACCCCTTCCAGCCACCATGTGGGAGAAGCACACACTGCCGAGCGCTGGTTTCTAAATAAATTATTTCTCATTTCCAGTCTACCACACAACATATTCTCCAGCTGACAAAATGGCTTAGCAGGAAAATGTGCATTATCCAAGACCTGGGTTTGATGCCCAGAACCCGCATAAAGGTTGAAAGAGAAAACCAACGTCACAAAGCTGCCCTCTGACCTCCACAATGCACTATAGTGTGCCAACACACACACACACACACATACACACACACACATACACACACACACACACACACACATACACACACATGCATACACATACATACACACATATATACACACACACATACACACACATACACACACATGCATACACATACATACACACATATACACACACATACACACACACACACACATATACACATACACACACACACACACATACACACACACACACATACACACACACCTTGCACACACACACCCTGCACACACACTCTAGTAATGCATTCAAAACATTTTTCAAATAGATTGTTCAATGAAGAACTGACTGACTGCCTCAAGGCAAAGATCAGCCTTGTCTTTGTTAAGAGGATTCAAGGTCGGCCCGCGGCTCACAACAAGCGTCCCTCTGCTGGGGAGAGAAGCACTAAGGCCGCAAGTGTGGGTCTCCACACCACTCACTGCTTCTGAAGACAGAGAAGGATGCGTCCTGAAGAGCCGGAAGAGGCTTTTGACCAGTCAAGACCAGTCAGTCGTGGAAACACCCATAACATTTTAAAAGAATTACATTAGAAGAGGAGGAGCCAGCCTTGGTCAAAAGAGACAGATGAAACGGAAGCTTCACCTCCCAATCTTTTCCCAGGGGACACGACGAAGGCTGTGACTGGCGTGGTGCACCCCTGAACTTGCGTTTCCCCCAAGACGGGCTGATTCAAGAGTAGAACTGGTGCCCAGCAGAGGATGAGCTGAGTCCCTCGGAGAACCATCCCAAGGGACCAGGACGGACGCTGACACAGGGACAAACTGCTCCAGGACAACTGGGGTCCGCCTCTGCTCGGCCTCCCGTCCCACCAGGCCTTCCTGAAGGGCAATGGACTCCCCGTATCTCCAGCCGGACACCCGGGGCTTCTGTGAACACACACGTGCGTTCAGTCATGTTCCAGGAAAACCCACCTACTATTTTCAACACAGGCTCTTACTCCGGAAGCCACATTAGCCTCAGACTCACAGCAATCCTCTGGCCTCAGACTCCTAACGCAAGAATTATGCTCCAGTGTCTCTGTGGGTCACATGCATCTTTCTTCCTTTGCTAACTGCCAGGATTACAGGGGAGAGCCACCATGCCCAATCTGGGCCGGATTTGGAAGACGAAATCCTGACCTCTGAACCTACCAGGAGTCAGGTAGATGGTCCAGTGGATAAAATGCTTGCCGCACAGGCCTGAGGCCTGGAGTTCAGATCCCCGGCTCCCACATAAGGCCAGATGTGGAGTGCACATCTGCCCTCCGAGATGGGAGGTGGAAAGTGCACATCTGCAATCCGGGTGTTGCTACGGGGAGACGAGAGCTGGAAACAGGAGCTTCCTAGGAAGCCCACGGGCAGCTAGGTTGGCTGCGTGCATCAGATGATAGACAGACCCTTCTCTAAAGGTGGAGGCAAGAACCAACGCCCAGGCGGTCTTCCGACCTCCACGTGCATGTCATGGTGCACACACGCCACACTCACACACAAACATGGGCAATCAGTAGCATGTACACCTGCCTACACACACCATGAGCACATAAGAAAAAAATAAATGAAAGTAAAGCAATGCCACCTGAGAGGAAGCTCTCGCTGATCTGTATTCAAAAGTCACACAACTCATGTCTGCGCCAATATCTTCTGTCCTGAGCTCTTAGTATCCCCACAGTTGCCTTAACTTCACTCCATGAGCGCTCTCTCTCTCTCTCTCTCTCTCTCTCTCGCTCTCTCTCGCTCTCTCTCGCTCTCTCTCTCTCTCTCTCTGTCTCTGGTCTTAGTTGCTACCCTGCATCTTAAAGTCATGCTGGCCCAATACCGAATTGATAAATGGAAGAACAGCATGAAATGACTTGATAGCAGACTACCTTCTGGTATGAAGTTGACCAGCGAGTGGGCTCAGCACAGGCTGGCTTCCAGCCACAGAGCAGGAGTTTTGAAGATACCCCTCAATGGCAATTCCTCAAATACATAAGTGCAAGAAGAAAGGAAAGGCTGATGAAAGATTTATTAATGTGTTTTTCTTCCCTTAAGACCCTGATCTTACACTCGGCCTGCTAAAATGGCTAGATTCGATGTAGACATTAGAGATAAAACAGATTGAGATCGGCACTTTTCCATTTTTATGGATATAAATATCTTAATTATCTTGCAGGAATGAAAAGAGCCGTAAAGCCATCGGCGGGACAGCTGATGGGTCCTAACTCTACCTGTCATTCTCCTGGCAAGGCCCCAGACTGAGTATAATGATTTGCTACTAATTCAAACCATACCAATAACAGCTCAGGGGTCTCCTGATGTGTTCAAGGAAGTAAGCTTCTACAACATCTATTAGACGTATACGTGATGTTTTATTAAAAGGCTGAATGTTCTGCCTATAAGGGTGCTTACCTAAAATATGACATCATAGTAGGTAGAGTAATTCACATCTTCCAAATTCACGGGGAAAACAATTTCTCCTTATAACCCCTTGTATTTTTGGCACCCGTCCTGTTAGAATATAGCTGCTTAAGTCCAGCTCAGATAGCTTCTGTTGTCATTTGGCAGTGTTGATGGACAGAAACAAGGCACCCACCTTTAGGAGCAAGGAGCAGCCCAGGTGGTAGAAAGACAGCGTGGACTGAGTCGGGGTGAACACGTCACCCGTTTTGATCCCTTTCCCCTGGTGTCTCTGCTAACGTTCTCTCTCAATCTGCCAGGCCAGCCGATGAATGGCAGGTGTAAAGGAGCAAGAATTTCTATGAAGAGACTCCTGTCAACTCAGGCTACGTGGACAGTTCAGTCTACACGCTTGCCTGTCATGTGGGAGGGCCTGAGTTCAACCTCTGGAATCCATCAAAAAGAGAAAAAAAAAAAAAAAAAGCCAGCCAGGCATGGGAGTAAGTCATGGTGAAATGTGTCCCCCACGGGCTCATGTAGTTGAGAAGGTCACAGCAGCTTTAGGAGGTGGCGCCTTGCTGGAGGAAGGCAGTCACGGGGGGGGGGGGGCTGGAGGTGGATTAGAGAGGTCTGCTCTAGCAGTGGGCAGTTTGGCAGCTCTTAGCTTCCCGGATGGACATGACTTAGGCCTCCTGCAGCGTCTCCCCCCCAGCCATGCAGCTTCCACCTTTAGAGATACCGCAATCTGACTTCAGTTACTTGGCTTTGGGTTCTTTCACAGCAACAGAAAAGAATAAATACTACAGAGTATGTGCTTGGAATTTCAGGAGTGGGGGCCTAGACATAGGCAGGTTCTTGGGGAAGAGGGAATGTGCATGCCCAGCCTATTTGGCCTTATCTGTGAACCCCAGAACTCACTGACAGAACTTGTCTCAAAAAAATCAAAAACAAAGAAGGTAGACAACACCCAAAGCTCACCTCCGGCTTTCATACATACACGTATACATGTGCACACACGCACACACACACACAATACACACACGCATGCACACATAAGAATGTTTACCTCCTAAGTCTCTTAAGGTGGTTTTTAAGCCCAAACTGCCTTATTGATGACGCATATTATCCTAAGCAACAATGTACAGAGAGAACCGTCTCCTGGCAGAAACAGTGACTTGGGAGCTTGGCACCATGGGATTGAGGGTTGACGGTGCAGAAGCTACTGTCCCTCTGACATAACGTTAGTTACTTGCAAAATGAAGACAATAGGACTCCACGGAATTTTGCAAGAACCACAGCAAGTTCCCCAATTAAAGAACCCAATGGGATCAACTCATTAAACAGAATTAAAGCAAATACTACTAGTACAGTAAGCCCTCCATAACTACTTGATATGGTTATCTATATTACTGAACTCTCTTCTAAGACTCACCTGCCATTTTACTGTGTGTAACTTCCTCTTCGTTACACTGAATCGCCTTAAGGTCTCTTATCTTCTAGACGTGATATTTTGATCCTCAGCCTCTCGAGACAAGTTTTATTTGATACGCTTCTACTTTTAAAGAATATTTATAGAAAGCAATCTCTAAAGTAATTCTGTTTGGAAGGTCAAGCAGATGATGTAGATTTCATGGTTGACCAAAAAGTTCAACATGTCTTACGTTTCAACAAATGACCCAGTGACCTCTCGTTGGCAGGTCTGTCTCTCAAAGGTCCCTCAAAGGTCCCTTGTAAGCATCTTACTAATCTAATAATAGCAACTAGATATTATGTAGTGCTCACTGAGTTCCTGTGTACTTTCCTGATACCTTAATTTTCCCAACCACTCTATGCAATAAGTAGACCACTCACTCCATGGAGCATGTGGGAAGACTGAGAATAGAAAAGTTGTGTCTCTAGCCCTAGGAGATGCCATTAGTAAACAGCTAAAGGAAGAAATGAACCCAAATAATATGATTCGGGGTCCTGGGGTCTGAACTACCATATGAACAACAACAATTGATCTAGGGTCTACCTGAAACTTGGCTTCTGTGTGAACGGTGCTACTGAAGAGCCGTCAGCTCTATGCTCTTTCCCATATAGACTCAACTTGGGAGTTGAACTGTCACTCTCAGACTTTCAACAGGGAAGTCATTGGAATCAGTATGACCAGGCAATTGGTCACATGATGCTCAATTTTGATTCTCATCATGAAGATCAACAAGAAGGAACCCTGGGCTCACCTAAGTCAACCCCTTCTGTTCACATCACCCAGGGATTACACAGTCACACAGTCACACAAAGGAACCAATTGCATGTGCAAAAAAATAAATTAATGAAGGACCCAATTGAATCAAATCATTAAACAGAATTAAGGAAAATCTTAGTGATTCCATAAGCTCACAGTAACTACTACTCAGTATTATTGTATGAGCTACTGGAGTCCTTCCAAGATATCTAAATATATTCCCTGTATACAAAGAGAAATGCGTTGTTTGGTCTCAGTTATTTTCACATTGCATGTGGAAGACAGGTATGGGAAGATTTCTAATGAAACAAGATATATTCAATTTGAAAAGTACAGTTGAAGAAATTCTCTCTCCAGTCTGGGTTAATGAAAATAATACAAACCCACGCATGACCTTATACAAACTCGGTTCAAATAAGGTCTTGCACAAGTCAATTTTAATCCCAAACACTTCATGGGGCATTTATAGACTTTGCTTTGTCTCCCCAGACATAAAGAGTGTTTGTGTGGCTCTGACTACGTTCAAGACACATGAAATATTGTTCTGTCTCTCCAGCCGCAGTGATAGCCCTTCCATATTAATCTCTTCGGGACCACACAAGGCCATGGAGAGTCTAGGCCTCCCTCCACATCAGTCCCACTGGCCAATTCTTAACCTCTAACACTAGACCAAGAGACAGAAACCCCCAAATAAATAGTTCTCCCAACATTTCTTCAGCTTTGTCCATTTTCCTAGAAATGTCTTCCAATTCCTTTTGGTCTTTCAGCATGAAATAAGAGTTGTTTTTATTATAGCGCTGTTTCTCACAGCTTGGCTGGCTTTGATTTACTTAGGAGAGACTGTCTCTTAAGTAAACATCATATGGTTTTTAACATAACAGAAGCTCTATTTGAAACAAAGGTTGGATTGGAAAGTGAATGTAAACTTGAGGTTTAATTACATTCTGTGTCACAATGTGACTTCTTAGCCAGGGATTTGAAACCCTCTACAATTGAGCTCCACCTGTCTTTCCAGTTTTATTTTGTCATTTCCTTCCTCACTGTTACTGGTGTAGCAAAAACTGTGTGGGCCTTGGGGTAAGTGAGATTATTTATTCATAAACATTTGCTGAGAAAATACTATATAGAGCTACAGGGATAGGTACAGGGGACAGAAAATAAACCGATGAATGATTGCAAGCAATGTTCCGATCCATTAAAGGACTCAGAGTTCCCTGGACGACTCACACAAAGGTAACTATAATAAGATTCCTGAGGGTTCTCTGGCCGGCCAGCCTAGGCTAATCTTTGAGCCCCAGATTAGGAGTGTGATCTATAGTGAAATGACTCTAGGTTTTTTCAAGGCACCTGCTATAATTTGAACAGTGTTCAAAGGTCCAAGTGTTGAAGTTTTGGTCACTCCATGGAGATGGAGTTTGAAGAGGCTAGGTCATCAAGATGAGCCCTGGAAAGAGATCTTAAGGCAGCAACCCACTCCTCTGTCCCTCACAGTCTCCCCCCTCACCTGTCTGCTTCCTGCCCCCCATGAAGTGAGCAGCTTCCTGTGTCGGGGCTCCCACCATGCTGTGCTGCCTAAGAACAGGCTCCGAAATAGCCCAGCAGGAGCAGAAATCTCCAGAACTGTGAGCCAAAAAACAAATTGTGTACTTTTCAAGCTGATGATCTCAGTGTTTCAAAGCCAAGGCAAAGCTATCTGAGGCAACACCTCACAGTTAAACACGCCCCGCTCTGGGCTCCACCTTCATGTGCCTGTCCCATGACCAGAACTGCCCTGAATCTAAGCACTGGAGGACCGTCTTCTAACTTGTCTTCCCTAACCGGGCTAAACATGTTCTGTTTCTACCCCACTCCCCCACGACAACCTCATTCACTGTCTAGACGTATCTTATTTAATAAGTCTACCATCGCCTTGAATTCATTATCCACACAGCAGCCAGGATGAATTCATTAAAAGAAACCATGTCTCCTCTATCTCTCCCCTCTATCCCAAGGCTGAGGATAGAACCCGAGGACTTGCACATACGAGGTAAGTGCTCAACCAGTGAACCACAGCTCCAGCCCTTCTCTTTCTCTTCTAAAATGGCTTCTTGCACCTGTTAGCTGAAAGACAAACCTTAACATGGTTTTTAACATTCTTCAGCATCTAACCCTACTGCCCCAGTCTCTCCTGTACCTTACAAGCTGACTGAACTATTTCTCTTACTCAAATCCTTTATATACTCAAACTTTCCCTCTTATTGCTCTGTGGGGGTAGGATTTTTTCTTTGAGACAAGTTCTTACTCTATAAACCAAGATGACCTCTGGCATCCGATCTTCCTGCCTTGGTGATCCTGGATGTTGAGATTCCAAGCATCCTCACTATGTCTGGCCCAATCCCCCTTCACATAAGGTTTCCCTGCACGTGATTTTCTCTGCCTGCAAGTAATCTGTCTCAGGTGGACAACTCATCTTTCGCATCTCAACTCAAGCACACTTTCTTGGCCAAAGTCTCCCCTGCACTCCTGTGTTAGTTTGGATTCTCTCTGTCAGGTTATCTGTGAAGTGCCGTTCCATTCTTCATAGAGTTTATCACAGTAGCAGCTCACGTTATTTGAAGGGATATCTAGGTAATGTCCAGCTTTGCTATAGGAGCGCAAGCACCACCAGGACAGGACCTGCTCAGCACACTCCATGAGAGACAGGGCTTCCCTGCAATGAGCTCTTGAGGACAAACAAAATAAGAGAAGAGTGAGGGACAGCCTTGCGGTGCCACGCCACTGTGCTTGGGTCTTGAAGGGGTCATCCGTTTGGGTCTCGAAGAATAAGTAATCATTCGTCAGGTGGAAGGAACGCTGGAGAGCAGGCAGACAGAAATGAGACCATCTGCCGCTGCTCACTGCACCTGAAGCTGTGGGTGTGAATAATGAAGTGTCAGACACGAGGCTGAGGGATTCTGGGACAGAGCCACAGAGGGCCCCGTGTGCTCTGCAAAGCAATTTGGACTCGTGCCATGGGAAGTCAGTGAAGGGTTGTAAAAAGGGAGCAAAATGATGATCAGATTTGCATTTTAGAAAAAAATCACCCTCTAGGTTGTATGACGAATGTCCTTGACGAGTTTATGTTAGAGACAGGGTGACTAGTTAAGAAGCCATTGCACAAGTCTATGCGAGAGATGATGAGACATAAATCATGGAAGGGAGAAGGGAACAAGTGGAGTGGACAGTCTCAGAAGAGGTAAAAATGAGAGAAAAGTAAATGAAAAAGTCAGAGTATTTCACCTGTCCTGTGGAATCCACAAGGGTAATATGGTTGTTGACTAAGCTAGACAGTACAAAATGGCAGATCATGCAGGGAGATGGCCGCGCGACTTTTTAAAACCGCTGAGGTTTGATATCTAGGATCCAGGTCTTTTTCCCTTTTTCATTAGAGACTGTTTCAGGTGAACTCCTAGCAACCTGTAGAAACATTGTCCAGCCTCCCTTGCAGCTAGATGTAGCCATGTGACTAAGTTCTTGACAGACTAATAAAGCAGAAGACATAACATCTATCCCACTTGCAAAAATGGAAAATACTTGTTTTAGATTTCCTCTCAGATAACCAAGAGGAGGGTTAGCTCTATGTAATTGAGATACTATCCTGGCAGGAAACAAACAGAAAGAACCAAATGGTAAATAAAGAGATACTCCAGAAAGGTCATCCCTCCTTTTGGAAAGCTTATTTTTATGAGAAAAAAGCAAAGTTTACTTACTTATCCCATCAATTTTTAAAGGAGCTTAGATTGTGCCCTAAAAATATAAGCTTTAAGATAGATACTCCACACAGATCACTACCTACATGACTTGACCTCCAAACAGGCTCTGGAGAGACAATGGAGAATTGATACCCATTAGCATGCAGGCACCAGTTAAGCCCATGGAGAATGAATAAAAAGAGAATTTCTGTGAAGACAGACTTGAATTTTCACCCTGGCCCTTCCTCTTAGCAGTGGTGATTATAAGTTATGGCCTGTAATAAGACAGGTATTAATTAAAACAGTTCTAACTACTTTAAAGGGCAACTCTCACATCTCAGAGCTAAACCAAAAGAGAATTGATTTGTCATCACGTAATGTCCAGGCCCAGACAAAACTGAGCACATGGTCTCCTTCATCTCATAGTTCTTCTTCCCCTAAGGTCTTGAAGTCCTTTTGTTTTTTTCAACCCTTTTCCTTTTATAATCCATAGTGGAAAAGGGATGCCACCTTTTCAAACCACTTCTGGGGTGAGGGACATAAATCTTCCAGGACCAAAGGATCCTGGGAAATGCTGTTCCTCTTAACAACTGCTAAGCAGAAAAGCTATATGATAGATGTAAGGGTGTAATGTTTAATAATATCTTGTGCTGTGAGGACAAAAGGGGGAGATGGATGGATAAATGCCTCTAGCAATACATGGTGCTTGATAATATTAGCCACCAACTTTCCCGTTAGTTCCCTTCTTCCTTCATCCAATCATGTTCCACTATGTTCACAGTAGTCTTTGTATCGATCCATGTTGTCTGTGTCTTCATTCGAATTTTTGCCTTTGTATACTAAACCCAACCATACATGTTGCCTTTTCTGCTCTATCATCCCACAGGTAGTCCTTTTTCACTACCAGTGTCCAAGCAATCTCCCTGAATAGGGTTCTCTAATTCTTCATGGCCAAATTAACCTATTTCCCAGCTCCACCACAGTGCTGAAAACATTTCCATTTAGCACTTACCAGATGTCTGCTCTCGTGCCAGCATGGATCCCTGCTCTTCCTGAGAGAGACTCAGACAGGCTCCCTGGAGGCAGCCCCTGCCTGCTCTTGAACATGATGCGAAGAGTAAACGCTCTTCAGGCTTTGAGCTGAAGGGGCCAACACTGAGATGTCCTCACCAAGAATGAAGAGATAAAGATTCATTCAAGCACCTCTGGAAAATGCAGGAACACAGTTTGTCTAAACGTTTAAATATTCAGATAAATACTCTCTGAGATATTAGGATAGTACACTTTTACGGAAGCATTAGAAAACATGAGTTAGGTTAAGACCTGCTTCTGAACGCAGTATACATCTTTAGCTATCATGATGTCTAAGAAGAGCAAGCAACTCTGAAAGGCTTCTTTAAGAGGGCTCCCTGTGCTTGGGTCGAGGTGGTGATGGGAATCTCTCTGGATCTGTCTGTCAGCTGTCAGGTAAGCATATGACTCTTGAGTTAGCTCAACAGTTGCCAAGTCACTTTTCAGTCTATATACAAACACTGTGTGAAGAAAAGATGAGAGGGAGAGAGAGAGTCTTGATTAGGGCACCCCATGAGAAATGCTGATGATTCTCCAACAGCTATCTTGATAAAGTTCAGCGGGGTGCAAGGGGCACATCTCAGCCTTGTTAAATAATCTCAACCTATGTGATCGCCCAACGGCTTGGGGTCCCTCGAATGCATGGCAGCTGTGTGCAGGAAGCCTGGCATGGCACCCCTCCTAAACACTTCCCTTCTCGTACCAGCCACTCCACGTTGGCCTAAAAGTCCCTCGAGGACATGGAAAGAGCCTTTCTGCCTCCAACATTCCCCAGCTGGGATGACCAGAGACCCCTCCAGTATCCACTCCATGTGCGAACTCACACCCAATGCCAGGCCTTCAGAGACAGCTTGCTGACCACACCCTGTGCCCAGTGCGTACGCCAGAGCCCAGGGCACCCAAGGATGTGGGACCCACTGTCCTGGGAAGGCAGAGACCTATACACCTACACTAGTATCAGGGTACTGGCCCGTCAATGGTCGTAGGAGCACACGGAAGCTTCTGGGCACCTCTGCCTCTAGTATCTTTTATTTTTAATTAGCTTAGAAAGCAGCTAGGTGTGACTTCTTCGTTCCTACCTGTCATTGGCCTACTCCTCCATATTCTCCTTCCCCCTATTTCTGCCCCGTCCAAGGTTCTTCCCTTCACCATCAACAACCCCTTCCACTTTCATATCATTCATCTCCCCCTCAACACCTGTTTTCCCCGCCCACAAACCCCTTCCTAAGCCCCTCGCCTCCACATATATTCCCTCCCACATAACCATACACGCATGATCATTTTGCACAAAGGTAGCTGTGGGAGCTTAGGAAACACCACATCTCAAATCCTCCTGACAGTCACAATGCACGCCAGCTCACACCAGGCTCCGACAAGATCTCACAATAGAGAAGCTGTGAAAAATGTTATTTTTCATAAATCTGTTTCTTGGGAACGTGTTTGGGCAAAACACCTATTAACATTTTTCTCCATGGATTGTGGGATTTTATTTGGGGGGGAATAGTGTGTGTGTGTGTGTGTGTGTGTGTGTGTGTGAGAATGTACTTGAGTGTGCCTGTGCAGCCCAGGGGTGACCTCAGGAATCATCCTGGATGGCTCCACCTCCTCATCGCTTTGCTCTGGGATTTCCCAGGCTCTGCCTTCCAGGGCTAGACGTGCAGCCCACTGCCATTTCCAACTGGCATTTTGATATTGGACCTGAGAAACCAAACTCAACTTCTTTTGCTTGGGAAGCAAAGACTAACCCTTGAGCCATCTCCCCAGCCCAGACCCTGGGACCCTGGGACCCTGACTTGTTATCAGAGACCTGGACTGGATTTAGAAACCTGACAAGTGCTGCAGCTCTGACTCTGACAAGTCCTGTGGTCACAGGGAATCACCTCTGAGCCTGGTTTTCCTCTCCGTGGAATTCATAATACCCACCTACCACAAAACCCAATATGAAGAGAAAGCATTTGTGAGACCTCCCGGTTAGCCAACACCCACTCAATGAAACGGTAGTAGGTTACAGCTCTTTTAGCACCCTAAGAGCATTTAAAAAGCTGTATCTTGACACTGATATACAGAAACAAGGTCTGTTATCTAAAGAGACTAAATGGGGCTGGACCGAGGATGTGTGCAAATGGCCTGAAGTATCCCATTGCACTGTAGTGCCGGTGGACCCAGGACTGTGCAGGTCAAGGTAAAGACTGCACCCATGATCTTGGCCACAACACACAGAAACTGAACCATTTCTTCTAATTGATGTTAGATTTTCCAAAAGCAGGTTTCTGTAGCCTTCAGTAGAAAACCCAAAAGTGGGCTCTTCAGACTTACATAGAGAAATCACTAGAGTCAGTGCTTTGACTGATTTGGATAGACCCACAGAAGGAATGTTCTTGCTAATAAAACATGCTAATTAATAATTATGGTTCAAAGTTAGACTGCATCAGGATGCACCCCGCCACAGAGTCACCCCTTGCGTGTTCCCTCCCTTCAGGAGATCCTCTAGAAGCGCTGCAGTAGCTGCTACAGACTCATGCTCAGCGTGAGGTTGTTGCAGCCTGAAGACTAGATTGATTGTTTCCCCCACTGAAGTCTGGCTTTGGGAAAAGCTCAGATATTGTCTGTTTTGTTCCTGTGCATAAAACAAGAAAACAAACTTTATGACAGACCTGTGCTTTGGAATCGGTTGTCAAGCATCTCACATTAGTAGTGTGTCTGCTACATATCTTCTCTATCATTTGCTTTTTGTAGAACTGAGTTTTCTGGCCCTACTGAGTTTCCTTCTTTCCTTCCTTGCTTCCTTCTGTCCTTCCTTTTTTCCTCTTTTCCTTCTTTCTCTCTTGTTTGTTTTTGCTTGCTTGCTCTTTCTCTCTCTTGCTTTCTCGCTCTTGCTTGTTCGTTCTTGCTTGCTCTCTTCTACCTCTTTATTTCTCTATCTTTCTTCACAGGGACTCACGTAGTCCAAGGATATCTTGAACTCAATATGCAGAAGATCACCTTGAATTCCTGATTTTCCCTTCCCTCCATCTTGAGTCCTGGGAAAGCAGATGGGTTCCATCCCTCCCAGTTTATCCAGAGCTGGTGATCGAAACCAGGATGGCACGCATACTAGACAATCTCTGCACCAAATAAACTCACCCCCAACCGGGGCTTCATGAACACTAGGGCAACCACCCTGCCAAACGGACTACAGCCCTAACCAGTCCTCCTTATCCGCAATCAGTCAAGTCTTTAAATACTGTCTGTCTGTCTGTCTGTCTATCTATCTATCACGGGTGGAAGGCAGAGGACAACTTTCCTTTCGCCATCTGGGCTTCTGGAGCTCGAACTCAGGTTGCCTGGTTTGCAAATCTGTGTCTCATCCACTGAACTATCTTACAGTCCCCAAACAATCAAGTTTTAAGTACTTCTTGAATGATTTAGGCACCATCACTTGGTCTTCCTGGGGAGATGCAAAGATGTGTTCAGTGCTGTTCACACAGATAAAGCAAGGCTCAAAAGAGCAAACAAAGGCCTCTATCCAGATGTGAACACCTTTTGAGTCCCACATCCAGTACGGATAAATGACAAAGACCTGCGCCACGAAAGCGTCCCCACGCCCCTCACCATAGCAACCCCGCCCAGGAATCCTCGCCAGCCGTCGTCCACCTTCCACCACCTCTCTAACCTTGAAGAGAATAGGAGTCTCGCGCTGGTTCATTCCAGTTATTAACTTGGTGAGAGGCAGAATCCCTTGGGAGGAACCCTCTGGTGTGCCTGTGGGGGGTTCTCTTCATTGAGGACATGAAGGCAGGAAGACCCCACGGCCCACTGCGGGTGGGGCCATCTCCTGGCTGGGATCCCGGACTGTAAACAGAGAACAGGAACTGGGCGCTCAGCACTCCTGGATCTCTGTTTCCTGACTGCAGGTGCAGTCCGACCACCTGGCGGGAGCCCAGACCACCTTCACTGCTCTGCCGCCGTGGCCTGAGCTCGTGAACCATTTACCACGGCCAGAGGAAGAGAAAAGAAGACGGGACTCCAGGACCTTGTCCCTTCGGTCCACCAGGGCACCGCCCAGTGAGCGCCTCCCACGAGCCAGCACCTGCTTTGCTTCTCTTTGGAAAGAAAGGATGGTGTCCAGCCACCCACAGCAAGCCGCAGGGACTGTGCATCCAACGCCAGGGCTGGTCGCCCTGGGGCCAAGGCTCGCAGCAGGGAACCTTCCAGAACTGAATCAGGACTGCCCTTTCTTTTTCTGGTCCCACCGGCTTTCGCCCGAGCCCGTTGGCTACGCTGTGTTTTCCTTGTGTTGTCCTGTGTCAGTAGGAGCACGTGGTCGGCTCCCGGGATCCAGCAGGTTTAAGGGGAACAATGAACCAAAGCAGGCGACTCTGTCAGAAGATGACAGAAATGACCCAGTTCCAGCGGATTCTTGCCACAACGGGACAGAGGAAAGTAGCTCCAGCATTGCTGGAACTTTCTATGCTTGAGAGAAGTCAGGTACGTAACAGGCCTTCAAGGGATACAGGTTGACTCAGCAATCTAGAAATTCAGGTTTTTATACAAAATGTGTGGATTTTTAATTTTGGCTAGTATGACTTAGTTATTTAGTAAGCATAGGGCTTCTGACACCAGACTGTCTGGTTCAATACTTGATTGGTGGCAGTAGTGGGTGTTTCAGGATTTGGCAAGGAGAATCAGAAAGACCAGGTATTCAAGAGAAGGCCTACCTGGGCTACACAGACAGATGAAAACAACAATTTTAACTCTATCTTGCACTGATGGTTTCAAATAAGTTTATCCGACAACTGAATTTCTCCATTTTCCTACTTGCAAACTGAGGAGAAATAACAGATCTTACCTCATAGGGCTGTTAGAGAAACTCATTGGTGCGGATGCGTTACTAGAGATGAAGGCCATGCTTATACACATGCTAGACATACACCATGTCATGAGAATACTTGCACCCCTCAGCTCCACCGTGTGCTGTATGTTGGTGGTCTTGCGGTCTTGAGACATGGTCTTACTATATAGCCCAGGCTGGCCTTGAACTCATGACTCTCTTTGCTCTGTGCTACCATACTCAGTGTATTTTTTAAGTGTTTTTTTTTTAAGTCTTGCAAAACAAGGAAATATGCTGTGAGCACCAGAATCCTCTAGAAATATATCACATGTAGGCAACCTCAGCACATGTATTCTTTCATCTTAGCCCCACATAACTGAGAGAACAATGTGAATCTATACAGCAGCACATTGATCACCTTCAGAATTATTTCATGGTACAGCTCTGTACAGGTATTTACAGAGTATCCAATGGTCTGTCCAACAGAAATCCATAAACTAACACACAGAAAGTCAGATAGACAAAGCTAGAGACCTCAAAACCCATGTTCACAAAACCTTCTTTGTCGGTACCTGAATAATGAAGCCAAATAAAGCCTTGCTTCAAACAGCGTCTATGATATTCCTAATCAATAAATTGTCCCCAAAGAAACCATGGAGGCAAGAGTTGTGCAAAGTCTTTCATTAACTTTTTGTTTGTTTGGGGACAGGATTTTAACTAAGTAGTCTAGGTTTATTATTTCTTTTTCCAAAAGCACAGCAATTCTCCTGTCTCCAGCTGTATGTAGGATGTTGGTGGTAAACGCATGCATCCGCACACGTGGGCGACTTTTGTTTTTACAATGTTTTGCAATTCTTTACTTTCCTTTTGACTCAAGACCTTCCTCCCAGGAAATGTACCAACAGATCACCTGAATACCCAGCTAAGAGAGGGACGTTCTGTCAGTTGGTGCCTACATTTTCCTGGTTCTTGTTGGTTTAAGGGAGATCCTTAATGTTATTCAAACAGAAGAGACTATTTGAAATTTCTTGGTAGATGAATTTGATAGTAATAATTTTTAGAATAACAGTGACTGTCATCCTGAGATAAAAGATCTCATTCACCAGGGCAGACACCTTATCTGAAGACGTCAGGAACTTTGAGAATAAAAGGTCACTACAGCCCTGGCTGTTTCTTTTCCTTGAACAACACTGGTAATTTTGTGTACTTTCTGACAGAGTACAGACTACTCTCTTCTTTATTTAGGATTTAGAGTTCTAAATTTTGGGACTTCTAGATCGGACAGTCCCTATTGTTAGAAATTACTGTGAAATTGGGGCTGGAGAGGTGGCTCAGGGGTTAAGCCTCTGCTTTGCAGGCGGAAGGTCCTGAGTTCGGATCCCAGATCCCACGTATAGACGCCAGGCGGAAGCGGGGCGGCCTGTGCTTCTGGTCCTGGTAGGGCGGAGCCTATGAATCCCGGGGCAGAAGGAGGTGGAGGTGTCCATGGTGGTTCACAAATTCATCCGTGGTTCTACACATACACAGACACACACACACACACACAGACAAACACACACGCGCACACATACACATGCACACAGTTGAATAAATAATAATAATAATAAAGAAATTACTGTGAAATTGTAATTCATCAAAATTAGGGCCTAGAGAAATGGCTTAGTTGGTAACCTGACAGTTTTTACGCATGAAGACTTAAGATCTCAATACCTATGCCAAAGCTGGGCACCCCAGGACTAATGGAAAGGGGTGCTAGACAAAGGCAGATACCTGGAGCTCATTGGTTAATCAGCCTGGTCAAAATAATCAAGAAGATACTCAACATTGACCTCTGGAATCCACACACATGCACGCACACAAATACTTGTGCCTACACTCAGCACATGCACAAACACACGTGTACTGATGTACATGCACATACACCTGCACATGCTCACACACACATGCACACACAGTGTAAAGCAAATCCAAAGGGGGAGCAAGCATACATATTTGAAAATAATCTGGCCCCTAAGCATCTTGCATTCAGAATTCAAAGAACTCTTGAATTCGACAACAAAATTCAAGCAGGGAAAAGTCACCAACAGATACTTCCCTGAGTGATTCCTACAAATGACTAATAAAGAGGTGAAAAAAATGCCTGACATCAAGAGCATGATGACATGAGCGGACATGAAAGAACTTTGAAGGCCCTGTATCAAGTGAAAGATGTGCCGCACCATGACAAGGGCACATCCCACTGAGAGCGACCGGTCAGAAGACACCAGTGCCTGCAGCAGGGAAAAGCGAAGGGAAAGAACTAGGCTCCATCCTGCGGCTGAAATAAAGACTCCTGACGTACATGCTCAGGCGGACGCACAGCATGAGCTGCAGCTTGAATATCCTTATGGCGCTGAGAGTTATGTCACCTGAATACCACATCTGAGACACAGAAAACCCGGCCAAACTTCTGCTTGGTTCCATCCAAAGAATTTCATGAATCTTTTTTTAGTATTTCTTTTCCAGTGCCGGGGATTCAATTCAGGATATCACACTTGCCGGGCCAGCCCAGCTGCAATCCAAACAATTTTTTAAAGCATTTATTTACTTGTTTTGTGCGGGTGGGATAGGTGCATGCCATGGTAAACGTATGGTGGTCAGAAAGCAACTCGTGCAAGTGTATTCTCTCCTTCCATCTTTATGTAGACTCCAGGGATGGAACGTGGGTCCTTAGACTTGCCTGCAAGTGACTTTACTGGATGAACATCTTGTCAGCTCCAAATGATTCTGAAGGTCAGAAATGAACTTGACTAGCTGCCATGGCATCTTTATTCCCTGGTCTCTGTGGCCCTACCACTAGTTCTCTGCTCTTGAAGGGCATCTTTTGGCTTGTTGATTTGCCAGCAGAAGCTTCCTTAGGTCTGATGTGTTACTTCTCCACTTTCAAATGTTCCTGTCGATAATCCTGCCAATTTGGCCATCACTGATGGGGTAAGTGTGGAACCTTCTGTCTTCTAAATCGCATTAAAATATGCCATGAAAAATAGTTACATATTCATTTCTCTCACATGATGAAGGATAGGATTTCAGAGAACAGTAACTTGAATCTTTCATTGACATCAGCTAAATAAATAAGATGCAAAGACCTATCCAATAAAAGGAAATAAAGAACCTTGGGGATGAACTAATTATCCATAAAGCATTCCTGAAAATGAAGATACACATCTCCCACAAAGAAATGGGAGCATCCACCAGTTAGATATTGACAAGAAAATACAACTTTAGGGCTGGGAATGTAGCTTAGTGGTTGAATAATTTCCTAGTATGTGTAAGTAAGTTACTGGGTTCAAATCCCGAGACTGATAAATAAATTTTAAAAGTAAGATAAAATAGATACAGCTTTAACAACCAAGTTAATCAAACATACCATATGCTCCACATTCAAATTTTCTGAACTTAAATATATTATGTAAGCAGGTAAGTGTAGCAAATTAAAGAGATGAGGAAATCTCACTGAAGCACAAGATTACTAAGCCATTGGCCACAACTCCAATTACATCAGAGAACAGAAGCACAAATTAGCAAGGCAGAAGAAGCTAGGGGGTGCTGAAAATGGAGGCGTTGGTTACTCCCTGTGAAAATTTCAGTCTCCAAGAGTTCTTAGGTTAAAGACTTGATCTGTGACTTTAAAATGCCTTAAAGAGATTTTTCTAATCAATATGTTGATTCATATTGACATTTCTATTCAACTGTTAATAAAACCAGATTTATTCCAAACAGATAAAAGAAAAAGGAGATTTGAAAGTGAAAATAAAAAGAGCAAGCACTTGAGTGATTCAGACTAAGTATTTGAACCACTCTGGGGGGAAAAACAAAACAAACCAACCCCTTCCTTCTCTAGTCTGTACCTAACTCAGGTGAGGGCAAAGGCAGTTTTAGCCAGAACTACCTGGAAAACTGTGGGTTGAATCATCCTTTCTCACAGAACTGAACGTTCCTGGTTTGTGGGCTGTTATTACAAGGAAACTTGAGATGTTGAGAAACTAAAACTTACTTGTTGAAGACAGACAAGAACTTGATGAAAATCAATACTTTTTGCTTTTTCTCAAAATTGTGAGGCGGGAATGGACACAGAAGATCGTTGAGGTGGAGTCTATCTCCAACTGTCAAATTCTGGAAATGCTACACCAAAACCTAGACCTCAACCTCAACACGTGACTAACAATGTCACATCATCTACAAGGAGTGTATGCCCCCCATGTACACCCCTCAGGGAGGAAAACGAAGCTAACCCTGGGAAGGAGCGGGGGTACATGAAGTGTATAGCATTCGCCCACAGAGCCCCTTCATTCTTCTCTGACTCTTCCAAGAATCTTCCCTCCCTGCCACTTACAGCTCAGGACTCAATAAATGTAATGACCCCCCCCCCCCAAATTCTGGAAGGACAGCACATTGTACAGGAAACACTAGCTCTCACCTCTCAGCAAAATATTCTGAGAAGGTAGAACTTGTAGGACGGGCATAGCTATTCCTTTCATAAGGGTCCCTCACCCAAGAAAGACCAATGTCATGTTGGGTGAAGGAGGCAGAATGGAAATATATAAAAAACTAAAAGAACCGTCCTGCAATTCACCTGGGCACATCCATGCGTTATTCCCGGAGAGGTCTAGCTTGGGGAAGGACAAGGGGCCTTTCTGGTTGACTCTGAGGCCCACAGTTCCCCAGGGGATGGCTCAGCCTCTCCACTGGAGGGCACCCTGGTGGCCCTCTAGAGGTGAGGTTGAGAATGGGAGGGAGGGGTTCTGGTGTACCAGCAAGAGATCTGGGGGTTGTTAAAATTCTTTGGGTGTAAGACAGTTCACATTGATCACTCTAGGTGACTCAGCAACTCACCAACACGTGCATGTGTGCACAAACACAAACACACACACACACACACACACACACACTCACACACACACACACACACACACACACACACACACAAAGGCACAAAGGTAACCACTACATCTATAAAATAAGGTCTGTGATTGGACCTGGAAAAAGACAATTCTTCCTGCCACTGTCCAGAACTCCTTCAAAATGGGCTGCCTGAAAGAAAGAAACGTTCTTATTCCTTCCCCTACAGAAAGCCAGGAGGCCTCCTTGCCCCGGCCACACACCAGCTCTTTCTCTAGTCGATTCCTCTGGGTGAAAATGTGGCCTGTACTCAGAGAGAGCAGAGATAGCTTATCTCAAATCTCAATGGTGAGGCAAGTCCCAGGGGCCTGCAGGCCACTCCAGTCCACTGTCAAAGGACTTTGAGGGAATCCAGGGATCCCAGCCAGGGGGCACAGAAGTGTCTAGTGAAGGCAGGGTTCCTGGCTAGCGCAGGTTCACTTTCTGAACAAAGAAAGCTTCCAAAATTCAAAGATCACCTCACAAGGGGTTAGAGGAGTTTGGGGGCTACAAAATTCAGAAAAGTCAAAGGGTTTTGGCAAAAGGTCCAGGAATCTGGTAGTCTGTACCCCAAATTTCAAGCTCCTGAGTTTATGCTAAACTAGAACCCACCTGAGTTGCAGAAAGGGGACAATTTTCAGCCCATCTGTGACTGGCATCATGGAAGTCATACATTTGCGGATGTCTAAAGGGACCAGAGAACCTGAGTTGGTTTCAGATGAGCTCCTTCCCCTCACAAGGATCACACACTCCTTTCAAAGCAGAAAAGAAGGAAAAACAGCTAGCCAGAGACCATTCATTGTGCTCTCCTACCTACCTCCATTCTCTCTCTCTCTCTCTTTCTCTCTTCTTTCCTTCAGAATTCAGGCAAAGGATCAAAAGGCTAGACAAACTTGGGGCAGTTAAATGGCCTTGGGGCCTGGGAGTGAAGACCTAGCATGTCCTGGCTCAAAATTTCAATAAGGCAGATCTGCTCCCCCAGTTTTAAGTTATGAAGACCCGCATCTCCCCAAAGCCTCCCAGGGACGGCAGGAGAAACTGACTTTTGCTTTTGGCAGCGAAATTGCAAGCTGTCTGCTGCCGGCTGGAGGAGAATCCGGGCAGCTTCGGGCCAGGTGTGGGTGTCCTCAAGTCCAGCCCGAACCAGACATTTCCTGCACAGTGAACCCTAAGAGGAAGCAGGGCGCATAGACTGGGAACCTTCAGCATCCTTCTGCTGTGGGAACTTTGGACAGGCATACCCTGTGCCAAGGGGTATGCTCAGAGACCACTGGACACTTTGCAGGGAGTGGGGTGGGTAATGAGACTTGAAAAAAAAAAGATCTCAATCCTGATAGTCACTTTTAGGAAAACGAATGGAGCCGCCAAGACCCAGGGCCCAGTGCGCTACAGATCCCAGATTCCAGGATCTCGTTCGAGGCCCTGCTCTGCGCTCTCACTTTTTTTGGTCCGAGGGATAGAATCCCAGAATTATTTTCGATCACAACTTTCCCTTGGTCGTTCCCCCTCAAAATTTTGCCAGGAATGCAAAAATCAGTTTAACCCACCAGGAAGGAGCCTCACACGGGCCGCAGTGCGCCTGCAGGGAAGAGCGCGGGGCTGAGCGCGCACCGCCACCGGCAGCTTGTCGCTCTACACGCGAGTCCGCCACCGCGCTCCTTTCGCCGGGGCTTGGGAAATCTCTCTAGTGTTCCCTCACCCTCGGACGCCCCTAGATCTCTAAAACATAGTCACGGAGTCTGAAGCTCTGACGTACAGAAAAACAGAGCAAGGGCAAAATCTACCCTTGGCAAGGATTGGTGCCCTTCCTGGAGTCCGCTCAACCCGCATCCTCTGGGATATGGGATCGCGGAGCCCGAGTGTCCCCGGAATTGGGGACCCCGACTCTAGGGCTGGCCAGCCCTTGCTCAGGTTCTTCAGTCCCTTTCCCTTGGTTCTGCCTAGCTCCTGAGAGCCTTTGATTAAAACAGATCGGTTCTGACACCGCTGCGGGGTGGCCTCAAACGGCCAAGCTATGTGGACACCGCGTTCTCCCTCGGAGGTCACAGTCGCCGCGGAAGAAGGTCCCCTTGGGGACGCACTTGATCCCTTCCCCCAGCCCCAGCGCGGGGCTGCACTGCGCTCCACTCTCCGCGGCTCCCCCTACCCCGGCGCGCGGGGTTCTCTCCTTTATGAAATACACGCGCCCACCGCGCCTCCCGCCTTCAGGCCACTTGGGTGTCTTTTTTTGAATATAGAAGCAAACTCAGCTGCAAGTTGAGAGCAGGCCAAAGAGGGGAGGGGAGGGAAAGATGTACACGGGCCAAGGAGGGGGGAGGAATGAAAGCTTGCTTGCAAGCGGTAGGGGGGAGAGAGAGAGAGAGAGAGAGAGAGAGAGAGAGAGAGAGAGAGAGAGAGAGAGAGAGAAGCTGGAGGTCAAAAGGGGCAGAGACGGGGAAGGGGGGAACCGCGCGGAAGTGGGGGGCGGTAGAGACCGCGCCTTCCCCAGGCAGCGGCCCGAGGTGGGGCGCCAACTCACAGGGTCCCGAGTGCCGCCACAAAGGTCTCAGCTCCTGCGCGTGGGTGGCTTCGGGGGCTCTCCGCAGGCGTCTGCCCGGGGACCTGGGGCGGCCGCAGGGCAGAAACCAAACCCAAATCAAAAATCAGCGGACACGATCGCCGAGCCTCCGGGCGCCGCCGGGGCCGCTCGCCCTTCGCACCGGGAAGCGCGCGGGGGTTCGGGCCGCTGTGTGTAGACTATAAATAGCAAACTTTGAGGAGGCATCAACTAACAAAGGGGAGGAGCGGGCGTAAATTTGCTCAGGGTCCCGACGTTCCCCCTCCTCCAGGCTTCCCTGGCAGGACTTGGAGGGGACAGAGTGGCAGAAGGGCGGAAGTGACTGCTACTAAAATTTGCAATAGTTTTGTTACTTTTTCAAGTGTGCGTATGGGGGGGTCACACTGACTCTGGTCTCCCCCACCTCCAGCCACACTCCAGCGAGAAAGGACGAAGGTCTCAAAAAGCTGAACCCCTTGGGGGTGGGAGGTGGCTCTTGGCGCGGAGAGTGCGCTAGACCCAGAGCCCACTTTCCCATGGGGACTACCGGATCCTCGCAGGTCTTGGGGAGGAGAGGGAAATGGAGCCAGGATCTGGGATTCACTTAGGGTACCAGGACAAGAATTCGAGCCACTGACATTTGGGAGGAAATTATGACCCCGTGAGTTGAGTAGGTACCAAAGCTCGTGGGGAGCAGGTTTCCCTTCCCAGACCCAACTGCGACCCCCCCCCCCCCCCCCCCCCCCCCCGTTCTAGCTAATCCAAGTTTCCTCCCCGGATATTTTGCTTGACCGATCTGGACAGACCAGGGGGAGCCAGGCATGAACCCCGCTGGGCTCGTGGCATCACGTAGTAAGTGCTGCAAGCTGGTCTTGGAGCCCCTGGAGCTGCGGGGTGACAAGTGCTCTCCACCCACTCTGTTCACGATGCCCGACAGCTTTTACCCCGCGTGGGTTTACCAGCCGTCTGGAACAGGGCTAATTGTCCAACTGGGAATCCGGGGCCATTGTCGTCTCTCGTCCTTTGACCAGGACTGGACTCTGGGCAGTGAATAGGTTAGTTGGAGTTTTTATTTTCATTCTGGTAGCTTCCTTGCGAATATAATCTTTAAGAACAAGGAACACTTGCTATCTCACTGGCCCCCACCAAGTTCATTCGGGAAGTGACTTCTCTAACTGTATCCTGGGGGGGCTTCGGGGTCAGTAAGAAAGTCAACATAGGTGACTGAGATATTAGAGATGGTTAGGCGGCACAACTGGCCTGGAGTCAGGATGAGTAGGGCTCAAGGGTGAAAAGGGTATTTGATTCGCCCCTGGGGAGCCTCCTTTGTGCCAGGCCCGTGGGTGACTTCAGATGCGCCTGAAGGCCATCTCCAACTCCCAGAGGAAGAAGCAGCTCCAGGCGAGGTGGTCCTTTTACTTTGCCTCGGCCATCTCTGTCCATCTCCTGAATGGAAAGCTCAAAGCCTTCCGGGTGGAGGGTCTCTGAGCTATCCGTGAACTCCGGGGTGTCCCTGTTCTCTATAGCGATTTTCCCTTCAGATACCTTTTCGCGACCCCCCCCCCACAAAGTTATTCGCCCCAGAGTCCAGCCGCCGTGCTTGGTTAGACCCAGCGGAAAAGGACAGCCGTACTAAAGCGACCTGGGCAGCAGACCTCCTTGCCCCTCGTGGCGTGGGGTGCCCATAGCTCCGGATTCCTCTCAGGTGGGTGCGGGTCTTCTTCCCCATCCTAGGAGAAGCCGGGGCTCCGGGACTCCCGCGCCTTTCCGGTGCTGGATCAGACCACTCTGCTGCGAGTGGCCAGAGCCCGCTGAGCGGCCCCAGCCTTGACCCTGGTTCAGAGCGACCTCAAAGACGATCCCAGCTGGGAAGGGAAGGAATGCCGGCAACGCCACCTGCTAGCGCGCCCAAAGCCAGGCACCTGCCGGGCCTTCTCTCTCTGATTGCTGAGCGGGGACCCCTGGCCTAGAGTCCAGGTCTAGAGCGCACCCTAGCCCTCCTTCCCCGCGCTTCATTGCTCTATGGTCGCCCTGACACATGCAAGGCGACCGTCTCCCGGAGTCACAGGCTGGAGCCAGCCAAACTTGTATGATTTCCCTAAACTGTGCCACCATTTCGGGGGAATCTAAGGGCTGCTATCTTCACCCTATCCTGACCGTCCCAGGCCTGCAGGTCCTCCACATCCCAGCACTGCATCCTGAGCTTTAAACTTGGAGAAAAATCCGCCAAGAAAGAGTGTGGGGAGACTCCTGTAGTGGGGAGTAGAGGTCAGGTGGGAGTTCTGGAAGGTTCTAGGTGTTCATTCTAAACATGAGGGGCACAGACGGTTTTCCTGCTGGCTGTCCCCAGAGCGAGGTTCACGTCTATTGTTTTACGCCTCGGGGAACGCCAGGGTGGTGACGGATTTCTTGATTTCTTTAGATCGCAGCATTGGAAGAAAAATCCCAGCGACAAAGATTATCTCCCGCGCGCGGTATCTCGCCATCGCTCCGATTCATCGCCCTGGGTCCACAGCCCTGAAGGCCAGAGAGGATGAGGAGCTGCGGGGACTGTGGGCCGAGCACTGCCCCTCGGATGGAGCCTTGCAGCTGGCCAGAAGGGACACGGAGGGGATTTTTTTCCTCTCTGCCAAGCCTCATACGTTCTCGGATGATTTTAGTCCGGCGCTTGGGTCTTCCCATACGCATTTCCAATCTCATGGCTCATAAACTATTAGCAAAATGGTTTCATTATTCACCTTCTGTATCCTACAAAAGGGAGAAAAGACAGAGCGGGAGGAGGGGAGGGACGACATCGGATGCAAATTAACCGCGATGCCGCTGAGGGCTTAAATCTTGGCTCAGACTGCCTTCTTCAAGATCCAACAAATCTGGGCCTTTCCCAAGGATCCGTCAGCGACCCCTGCTCTCTCTCTCCCCCACCCTCTCCATCCATCACTATGCTACACCGCTCCCTAAACCCGGGTTTTTCAGAGTGACCAGATGTGCAGTGGGGAGAAGTGCAGGAGCCATTATTGCTTCATCAAGTGTAACACACGTGAAACGCCCTAACTTTAGACGGGACACACAGAATATGCTGCTTGGAACCAGTATTCGGAGTCTTTTTTTTTTTTTTTTTTTTTTTTTTGCGGGGGACAAGGGTTATTGGCCGTGTGGATCCTTGGAAGTTGAAACATCTTAAGACCCAACTGAGTCACAAGAAGTTAACCAAGGGGTTCGGTGTGTTAAGGTACCCAGCTAGACACCCAGCCCTGGTCTGAATTCTGCAAGCGGGAAAAGTGTGGGAGTCAGGGGTGCACACCAGAATGAGCTCCAAGAAGAAAGACCCGACAATTCAGAGACGGGGTCAATAGTCTTCAGTGAGAACCTGAGGTGCTCAGAAGTGATGTCCAGTGGATCTACACCAACTTAGCAACTAGAAGCGAACAGCGGGAGAAGAACCCTGTGCCAGGGGCTGGAAGCCTCTGCGATTGACCCAGGCGAGCTGCTAGAAGGCGAGGAGACCCCTGGTGCTATTGGGTATCTCCAAAGCACACATTTTTACTGTTCCTACACGCACACTGTATGGAAAATGACTATATCCTGACTCCCTCCCCATCCCACGCCCCCCCATACTTCCCCCTGCACTTTTTGAAAGCGCTAGCAAGAGAGCGGGCAGTAATTATCCCTGGGTCTGGGAAGCAATCTGGCTGCCAGAGGCCCCTTTGCAACCGCCGGCGGCGGCAGCGGCGCGGGCTCCGGGTGGCCAGGGACTCCCGGCCCCTGCTGGGTCATCGCGCCGCGCGGCCGCCGCTAGCCCGCTGTTTAATATACATGGGGTGGGAACCCAGGGAAGCGGATCGCCGTGCCTGCCCATCTGGGGGGAGGTGAGAGGGAGGGAGGAAGAGAGGGAGAGAGGGAAAGAGAAAAAGAGAGAGAGAGAGAGAGAGAGAGAGAGAGAGAGAGAGAGATCAATTTGCTATTTATTTTTGAAATACATAGATTTAAGGCTCCCCTCCCTCCCAGCCTGACCCCTTCAGAAACGGCGGCCCACATTTAATTACGTCTATTAATGACTTTTTCCTCCAGTACTTGGCACGTTCTGGGGGGGGGGCGGGTGGAGTAGGTGGAGTTTCTTGGGGGCGGGGGTTGTCCAATTCTCAGTACTATCAGAAAGATTTGCCTTCTGTGTTAATTGCATGCAGCCCCGCACAACTGGGACTGCGCGCTGACCAACTCCGACCAACTTTTAATTAACACATTGACCTGGAAAGAAGCAGCCGCCCCCCTGCTCCCCCTAGAAATATGTATATGAAGCCTCTGAGCTGCGGGAGCCAGAGGATTGGTGGGTATCCCGAATTGGGAAGGTGCTGGGGGCGACCGGTGGTGTTTTTTGGGCGAGCGTTAATTTCACCTCGCCTCTAGGAGAGACGTCACAGAGGAGGACTAAGTGACCCAGCGCTGGAACAGACATCCCTTCCTTTACTGGACTCAGGCCAGGGGAGTTGATGTGGGAGGGCCGACTAATAATCAGAAAGGCAGTCCGCGGGTTTTAGGGTAGAGCCGAGTTCTGATCCACGTTTCTCTGAATGAACTAAGTTCTTGTGGGGAATATCGGAAGACAGAAGAATTCTAATGGAAGGAGAGACGAGGGTGCACAAGTGATTTTAGCTTCCTGTAGACAGCTTTGTCCCATCTTCTCCTTTGCCAGCCTCCTGGGGGGGGCAGATGAGGGAAAACAGCCCGGGTTCTCCCTGTAGGTTGCCAGGTAAAGCCCAGGAAGCCTGGGGCTGTTGTTTGGATGCAAGGCCTCCTTCTGCTACCTAAAGCCAACCCCACCTTGGGTAGAGGAGAAGGGAACCCCAGAATAGCTCAGGCTGGTCCACCTGCAGACGAACGCTTTCATCCTGTGACTTCATTCAGAATTGATGACCTGTCCCTAGAATGCCCGCTTCTGAGAGTCTAGCCTGCCTCCTGCAGAGCCCAAATACGGGTTAATCCTCAGACAGACCCTCACACTTCCTTCTCCTAGTCTAATCTCCACCACCCCAATCTTCTAAACGCTTAACTTCCACATTCAAGCCCATAAAACAATGTCAGCTCGTATTCCTTCTCGAAGCCATAAACAAGAGGGATGTAAGCACTCCCTGACTGCCAGTTAACATCTCCTGCAGGCATAGGTGAAAGTTTCTTGTGTGACATTTTTTTTTATTTCTCCACATGGAATTTTTCAATAAATATGTAGCACCCAGAGTGGTCACTAAACTCTAGCTGGCTCGATGCTGTGGAAAGGTTAGTGACAGTAGATTGTTCTGATTCTTTCCATCCTTAGTCTGTTGTTAATTATTCTGTCTCTCACCTCCCCCTCTTTGCCTTCTTCCCTTGGTTCTTTTTCTTACTCATTTTATAGAGCATCTGCAAAATATCTGAGACCAAGCCAAAAGCAGAAAGTAGCCAATAAGAGACATGGATCTGTTATTCAGTATTTCTGTTTCTCCAGATCTTTGTTATATATATATATATATATATATAACATATATATATTCAGATAAAGGTGTAATCAAATTACATTTTTAGACAGGGATAAAAACCAATCAGTTGGTAATTTACAATATTCTCCTCACAGTGATGAGAGGCCTCTGGAAAGGTTTCTGGAGCCTTGGTTTGCAACAGCTTTATTTGGAGCTGCAGTGGACTAAGACTACTTATGACAAGCTCGCCCGCCATTTGATCTGCAGAATTACAGTGCACACCTGATATCCAGGGGAAGCAAGAGTTGGAAGCTCCACCTGGTTCTTCCTTTGATTTCCTCTGCCTGGTGAGATGTATGCTGGGTGTTTTGATAAAGGAGGAAAAAAGGAGTCAGCAGTTTGATTTGGAAAGTCTTTTGTTGCTGAATAGGTTTGCAGGTTGGCACTAAAGAATGTTTCTGCTGGGCACATTTGCATGGCACATCCATATGTATTAGCAGCTGCATGGTGTTCTATCATCAGTTCCTGGGAGCATTTATCTCCCCCTCCCACTTTCTGTCTTTCTCAAAGGAAGTAAGTCCTGTAGGAAAACCATGTAGACTTTAAAGACACAGAGATGCCCAAGTGCTTCGTACCCCGGGAACCTCATAGGTCTTAGTAACTCGTGTCTTCTGAAGAAGTGGGAATGTTTCAGATCACTGACATCTCGGGTCACTTTTCAAGACTGAAATAATCGATCGGCTGTGTCAAGTATCAGAGAACAATCGTCCAGACGAAGGGGTCCTGGGGGTGCATGGCCGGGCGCTGCATCAGTGGCCCCTGCCTATGGCTTAGGGACCTTTCAGAGAATCCTTTCATTAGAGAATCTTCCAGACTTCATCCTGGGCCTTGGCATCTTGGAACTTGATAGCTGCAATGTTTTGAAAGCCCATTGGCTTGGACGCATGCGCACCGGAGCAAAGCAACAAGTATAGGAGGTGTGTGCTCAGCGGTGTCTGCTCCGGTCAGACCTCAGCATTTCCAAACTGCCCAGCCCGGGGCCAGGGGGCAGCAGAAGTATAGAAGAGTCAGCTAAGAATGCAAATCCATCATTTGGCACTTGAGCCAAAGACAATTCTTTATTTTCCAAGCTCAGATGGTATGTGTAGCATTCAGGGGGTGATATGAACTGTCCCTCCAAAAGGCTGATGTGTTTGCTAAAGGCTTGGCCCTCAGCTGAGAGGCCGAGCGCTCATAAAGCCACTGGCTGTAGGAGTGAACTCATCTGTTGATGTCTTCAGAGCTAAGTGGGCTTTACAGAGGCAGGGTCTGGGGCTGGAAAGGTGGTTCAGTAGATGAGGCACTTGCCCCTCCCCAGAATACCTGCAAAAATCTTGCTTGTGTGTCTTGGAGTTGAGTATGACATCACTGTATGTGACGTGCCAGGATCTAGAAACCACCGCTGCATCCTTCAGTATGCAAACTTGGATCCGCTAGAGAAGGAGGTCACAGGCCAAGCCACTGTCCCCAACGCTGGCAAGACCTGCGGTTCTAGGAGCTGAAGCTTACCAGACCGGAAGTCTTCGTGGAAACAGCCCCATGGCAGGAAGCCCAAACTGCTATCAAAAAGTGCCAAAGGCCCAGCGTGGGCGAGGCAGAGGGACAGACTCCACAGGAGCCCACTCCTTGCCTTAGCCCCTGGAGCTCTGTAAGGCAGTCATGGAGAGTATGCGCACAGAAACCTTGCTCCGGGCCAACAGAAGGGGAAAGGAGCCATTTGGGGATTATACAGTCACTCTACTCCGTTGCTGTGAGACGCCACTCAAACTCAAGTGACTTAAGGCAGAGAGGGAGATTCATTTGTCTTATAGTTCCAGAGGAGAGATATGGTCCTGCACGGCAGGAGAGGCGTGGCTGGCTGGAGGCGGCCTAAGTCACTACAGACATCATGGAGGCCCAGAGCTGCTACAAGCTCAAGAGCAGACTCACTCACTGAAGCAGGGCGGGGCTAGCCAACCTCAAGGCCCACCCCTTGACACCCCTTCTCCCAGCAAGCTCCACCTCCCAAGGTGCCATGACCTTCCCAAACAACAAAGATTCAAACTTTTGAGGGGGGGGACTCATATTTCAAACCATGATAGGACTATACCACACCTTTTCTTTCTTTCTTTTTCTCTTAAGAAGCTCTACACAGGGGCTGGAGAAGTGGCTCAGGGGTTAAGCTTCCGCCTTACAGGCGGAAGGTCCTGAGTTCTGATCCCAGATCCCACATATAGACGCCAGGCGGAAGCGGGGGCGGCCTGCGCTTCTGGTCCTGGTAGGGCGGAGCCTGTGAATCCCGGGGCAGAAGGAGGTGGAGGCGTCCATGGTGGTCCATGAATTCGTCCGTGGTTCTACACAGACACACAGACACACACAGACACACATGCGCGCACATATACACGCATATGCACACAGTTGAATAAATAATACTAATACTAATAAAAATTTAAAATAGCACCTTTAACTAAAAAAAAAAAAAAGAAGAAGCTCTACACAGAGGAGAAGCTATGTATCGAGCCTGCTGATGGTTTGGTCAGAGTGTCATCTCTCTAATGGAGAGGGGAACTAAACCTAACTCCTCCTAACCTTCCACATGGGAAGCAAAATTGCAAGTTCCTCACTTGGGGTGGGAACAGCTGAGAAACACTCATGCAGATAGTTACCCAGGCACACAGGTTATTGTTGATCTGTACAGCACCCCCATCACCTGTTACCACTAGCTATTAAAGTCTCACTTCTCTGGTTCTTTTACCCAGTAATCATGTAAAAATGTTACAAGGCATCCTACCAAGCAAGAAGGTTGAAGAGATCTAACCTCATGAACAAAGAAGTGTGCCAGAAAGGCAATTGCCAGGACTGAACTTTGTTTGCTTGTTTCTATTCTGGGTATTAAACCCAGGACCTCCTGCATTCAGGCAAGCGCTATACCACTGAGTTTCTGTACGAACTCTAGGGCAGGGGCTTTTAGGAACAAGTTAAGATGCCAAAGGCCATATGGGAACAAGCAGATGACATGAAAGGAGGCATGGCTAGTGCCAACAGAGGTGGCCATTCTGAAGAAGCCACAGAAATGAAATGGCCGAAGATGGAAAGGCCCAAACAGAAGGGGGCTCGTGGCTCTGACAGACTCATAGGCAAATGACACAAGGGAGGGAAGAGTCTCAGCGCTCGAGGGCATCTAAAACAAAATGGTTAAGACTAGAAAAGATACCGAAGTGGATGGGATGTCCAAGGACAGCGAGAAAACCGTGGAAAGACAACAGGCATGGCAGGGACCCTTGAAGGAGGCCACGAGGAAGAGAAACGATACTGGAAGCAATGGCGACTGAATACTTTTCCCAATTACTGTCAGATACCCAGTCACAGTCATGGATTTGGGAAAGCTGGGAGAACTCCAAGCTGGATAATCCCACATTCAAGCCTGAAAAAAAAATCAGAATGACTTAAGAAGCCAAAAGGGGGCTGGAGAGATGGCTCAAGGGTTAAGTCTCTGCCTGACAAGCAGAAGGTCTTGAGTTTGGATTCCATGTCCCACATAAAAATGGAAATGGCCATGGTATCCTGGGAAGTCCCAGAGTAAAGCAAAAACCTGGGATGATTCCTGAAGTCACCCTCGGATCGCCACAGATCCCTGTGCCCTCTGAGACACACACACACACACACACACACACACACACACACACACACACACACAAAAGCAAAATAAATAAAGTTTTTTTTAAGAACCCAGAAAGGATCTTTTGTTAATCTACAGAGGAGCAAAGATAAGAATTACATCCAATTTCTTATCAGAAGCCATGCAGCAAAATAAAGTGTTGAGAAAAATGCAGTGCCCACCACCTATAACTGTGTAGCCTTCAAAAGTGAATATTTCATGTGGTGGCACCTGCTGTAATCTCGGCACTCAGGAGGCGGAGGCCGGACCTCACTGAGTGTTTGAGGCCAATGTGTGCAAGTTCTGAACTCATGGTAAGGCTCCTGCCTCAGCTTCCCGAGTGCAGGGATGATAGGTGGGGACCCCATGTCTAGCTCCCAGCCACCCAGTCACCCAGACGCTCCCTGACTGGCCATATTTGACCTACTAGAATGAGTTTCCTACTCAGTGTGACCCCAAGGTTCCCCGCCTCTGGAAGATGTGTTTATCTGGAGAGAAGACAAGCCCTGGCTAGCTCAGAGCTCATGCTCACGGAATTCTGGGTATTGTAGTTTTTCTCTGATGTTGCTAAATACACAACTGAATGGCTGAGGAAACTACGTTTTCTTTTCTTTTCTTTTCTTTTCTTTTTTAATTCTTGCTTGCAATTGTAGCTACAGTTCACAGTCCAGCTTAGCAGGCTGTGTTCATAGCAACACCAGGAGTTGAGGGAACTGGTCACACCATAAGCACAAGGATGACTGAGAGGGGGACAGACTTTGAGTCTGTGTAGAGTACGCTACCATATGGCAACTGATGAACCAACTGTATCTCATTCACCTGCCCAGAGAATGGTCCCACCCATGGTGAGGTGGTCCTTTCCTCATCAACTGGACAATCTCCCACAGTCTTAGTACTGATTCTTTACAAATGTGTTTAGAACTCAACCTTCAATGGTCAACCTGTACCTAAGCCGCACACAGGGTTTGAGAAGCTTCCGAGATATATGTGTGAGTTTGCAGATGTCCATGTAGTGTGGTTAGAGTGGTTCTCTATGGAAAAGATGATGGTGGTGATGATGATGATGGTGATGAGGACGATAATTTGCTTGCACCATTAAAGCCCAGTGCAGGGCCACAACCAGGTTGGTAGTTCTGTATATGCTTCTTCCGTAGGTCTTAAAGTAAATTCAGAGCTGGGTGTGGTGGGCCATGCCCCTCATCTGGGCACTCAGAAGGCTGAGTCAAGAGGATTAGAAGTTTGAGGTCAGACTGACAACATGTCAAGACCTGGTCTTCAAAAAAAAAAAAAAAAAGTAAAGCCACATAATAAAATAAAAGCTAACAAAAATAACCCCAAACTTAACAAGTCTCACTGCTAGACTTCGAAAGAAAAGAAAGATTGCGATTCTTGGACGGACTATCGACTTTCCCCAGGGTCGCCCGGCTCACAGGATGCTTAGAAATCTGAACCTTAATTGTTTTTGTCATGCACACAGTTGTGTGAAGTCGATATCTTTTTATCATCTACATTTTTAATCATGTATTAATACACAAGAAGTTTGTGTCTTATTGATGATTGGATTATACTATTGACCTAGCTTCACTGTGCCACATGACTTCTGGAAAAAAACACACACAAACAATGTCTGAAAAACACCAACAAGGTCAAAATGTAAAGATCACGGAGCTGCGTTCAAGACGAAGTGAGTGTGGGCTCTCACTTCGCAGGACTTTCATAGGGAACAAGCATGCGGGACACAGAGGAAGCTGGAAATTATTTGTGGAAGGAGGCAGGATGTGGTCTGGACGAAACAATAGTCCTAGTTTCCTTTCTCCGTTGCTATAATGAACACGTGACCAGAAAGATTTGTGGGAGCAAGGGCTTCGTTCATGCTCCTGGTTCTTGATTCTAGCTGATGAGAAGATCGATACTGGCATCAGGAACTAAGGGAACTGGCCACACCATAATCCACAGGAAGAGCTGAAAGAGATGCCCGCTTCCGAGCATTCCAGTCTCCAAAGCATCCAGTGTCCCTCCGTCTTACCCGCCTGCCCAGGGATGGTCCCACCCACTCTGGCCAGGATCTTTACACAGCAGTGGGATTTGCTTAGAGGCTTCCCTTAACTAATGCTTCATGGATAGGTTTAAAGACTCAATTCTCCAAGGTCAAGTCCCACTGAAAGCTAACTGCCACTCTATGCATAAGCAGTAGCCACCTGTGACTCCACTGCACCACAGTACGTAAAGCACTTCTGCATCTCATATAGGCTAGTGTGCTGAATTAATTGATGGGAGAATTTGAGCTGTGTGGATGGTACAGTCTTCGCTCAAGATCTAAGGAATGACGGACCCTGAGATGTGGCACACCTAAAGTGTTCTGTTTGGAAGAATGACGCTCTTTTTCTTGCTTGTCTTTGTCTGTGGTGCCCATGTGGCAGCCAGAGCCCTTCATGGGAGACACCAACGCTCTGTCAGCCAGTCACACTCACAATGTCTTTCCTGGTCTTGAACTCCTGGTTCACATCATGCTCCGACCTTCTCTCTTGAGTCGCTGGCCCTTGAGTGTGAGCTGCCTCACCAGGGGCATCTTAGATTCGCTAGTGTAGATGTAGCTGCGTAAGTAGGTGGTGGGCGAATGGGTGGACCTCCCTTGTGCTTTTTTCCCCTGAGCACGGAATTATTTCTGAAGTAAAAGCATTTCAAAATCAGATTTAACACAGATGAAAGTTAACCTTGTCTATACCTCAAATTTGCATAGATCAAATTTGCATGTGAATGCAGATATTTCTATACTCAGGCATCCTCTAATTCAAAATGAATTTGAGGGTTAGATTTTGAAGATATTTTTCACTTTTAATACAGAAGTTATCTCATATTTTGAAAGTTTTTATTTATTTATTTATTTTGGAATTTTTGCATGTGTGTGAGTCTGAGTGTCTGTGTGTCTGTGGAGTGACTGTGTGTCCAAGAGTGACTTCTGGAATCATCCAGGATTGCTCTACCTCTTTTTGGCTTTGTTCTGGGGTTTCCCAGGCTCTGCCTTCCAGAGCTGGACGTGCAGGTGTTGGTCACATCTGCCTTGTGTTTTAATGTAGGATCTGGGATCTCAACTCAGGTCCTTCTGCTTGTGAGGCAGAATTTTAACCCTTGAGCCACGTCTCCAGTCTCACGTTTCGGAGTTTTAACTTCTTTCAGAGAGAAACATTTAACATTGCAAGAAGACAGGGAGAGAGGTGAATTTAAGAAGAAATTTAAAAGAATGTCTTTAGACAGTTACTGAAAAGAGGCAATAGGAAAACCAAATACTAGCAATGTTCCCCTCAAATGAAGTCTTGTGTTTCTCATGATAGAATGTATTCAGATGGAATTAATGTACTTCTTGGGAGCCCTTCATTTGCATCTGTTAAATATGATAATAGTACCTTATGTACAAAGTGATTTACAGTTTCCAAAATCCACATTTATTATCTCTTTGATCTTCATAAAAATTTGACGACACAGGCAAAGCAGAGATTATTACTCCATTTAAACACGAGTGAATCATGGATCAGATAAGATGAGTATACTGCTCAGGAGAAGTCAAACCTTGAACCAGTCCTTTCTAATTCTAAGTAGAGTGTTTCTCCTAGCTTCCCTTACAACATCTAAATTGTGAATTTATTTTTTTAGCTGGCTTAAGGGTTATGAACCACTGAAGTAGATTGGTTTGCCTTACCTTTGCTTGGCAAAAAGAATTGCAACAGTAACAATATCTTGAAGAGAATATCAGGCCCTGTCATAGGTGGGCACACGTGTCAACTTGACAGTTGAGGATTTGAGCACTGGGAACATTTGTAGAGAATTAGTGGTTGAGTTAACCCCAGAGCAAACCTGCAGGAGATTGTCTAGCTGATGGGGAAGGCCCAGCCCACCGTGGGTGGATTAGGCTCTGGAATAAATCACAGAGAGCTAGTTTTTAAGAAAGTTGACATCCTTGTGTACACTTGGCCAGACATGCTGGTCTGGCAAGTAAGGATCGTCCCTCTCAGCCATTATGTAGAGATGGTGTGGCCAGTTCCCTCGGCCCTGGTGTTGGCGTGAGCTGTCCTGCTAAGATGGACTGAGAACTATAACCAGACAATTGAAAGAGACATTAAATCCCTTATTCCCTTAAGCCTTTTGATGGTCATTTATCAGCAACCATGCAGGTGAACTGCAACAGGCCCTGACTGTTATTAGTGAAGGTTTTTGTCTTCATGTATGAATGTGTGTCTTGCTGTTTGGAACATTCTGGACACCTGTCACTCCATGCCTCCCCAACCCTCTTCCTTTCTCATAACACAGAACTCTATCAGGTTGTTTTGTTACTGTCTTTATCTTGGCTTAAGCTAGGAGCAGAGGATGTTTTCATAGTTTATTTATTCAATAGACTTTTGTAGTCATCCTCTTCCTCCTCCTCCTTCTTGTTGGTTCGCTGACTCAGGATCTCACTGTAGAATCCAGATGGATCTTGCAGTCAGGATTCTCTGCCTCAGCATCACGAATGCTGGATTTCAGGCGCTCACTACTATTTCTGACTCACTACACTTTTAACTTAGAGACAGAACCTGAAGAATACTTTTTTTTTTCTTCAGTTTTTCACTTTTTTTGAGCTAAATTACTGATTTTTTTTTCTCCAAGTGGGCCTCCTGCATGTTTGCTGTTGGTCCTGGATTTTCAGAACCATTTAATGACTATTTAGCTTTTCTAGTAAATTCAGTCTTTCCCCTTCCCTCTGAAAAGTTCAGTTGGGCTTACTAGAATTGGTGCTGAGCTTGAATATATTACAATTCCAAGCTCAAAGTTTTCTCTTGGTCTGTTGAAATCAACTGACACATGCTATGAGATTTTTAAATCTGTAGATTTGATCATCATTTGGAAGAACCATTTCACAAGTGCATATTCTTCTTTATAGACTGAATTGAACAGCTTCAAGTGTGTAAGCAGATTCATTTTTTATCTGAATGCCTTACCAAGGAATTGAATAACTTGAACATATCTAAAATCATATATATATGTATATGGATATGTGTCTATATTTTTATACATGTATGTCTGTCTATGCATCTGTATATGTACTTGCATATGTACACAGACATGTACAGTAGATGGGTAGATGTACATGTGCATATATGTGTGTTTGTGTACATGCACATATGTGTATATACATACATACATGTAAACCTGCACACACGTGTGTATATGCCCAAAGTTTTCTAGAGATGTTCCAGGAACAACACGTGATGTAGTTCCCTTGTACTGACCATGTTTTCAGTAGGAGTCAGGTTATCCTCTAGTAAGTGGTTTTTTTCTTTGTGCTTTACAAATAAGGATTCATCTGCCTTAAATGACAGCAAAATTTTCCTAAGTTTTCTTCCAGAATTTTTATAGTTTCACATCTTACCTTTATAGTTACAATCTATTTGAAGCTAATTTATATTTAAAGTATATGATTCAGTAAAAGTTCATTTTCCCCCCTACAAACATCCAATTATTCTAATGCAATTTCCTGAAAGGGATTTTTGTTCTCTTTGAATGATGTTTCACCTTCTGTTAGATTTCACTTGTAGATTCTCTATATTGAGTGTACTGATCCCTGGTTGGTCCCCCACAATCTTGATTATTGAACAATGTTTTATTACATAGCAATAGTCCAAACTTTGGTTCATGTGGTTTTTTTTCCCAAAATTACTCATGTTTTCCAGTCCTTCAGCTATTCCACTTCCTTTCTTTGCCATATAATTTGGAAACAAGTTGTTTACAGATACAAACAAAATGGTGGGATTTTGACAGTTCAGTGGCTGGTGGGGGTGATACCTCCATCACCCTCAACCTTTTATGATGAAAGACGACCTCTCGCTGAGAACAGAGCTCACCGATTTAGCTAGTGGCCAGTCCAGCTATCAGCTTTCTCTGTCACCCCGGGATGACAAACATGTTGCCACACCCACCTCCCGAGTAAAACCCTTGTGCTAAACACAAATGGTCCCAATAAATCAGAAACAAGTCTCAAATTGCCATTACTTTTGGTAAATCCCTAACATAGAGATTACTGTATCTCCTAAGGCCAGGATGTCACGATTCATTTTTCAATTTCTTGAGAAGGTGTGTCACACCCGCCACCTTACAGAAAATACAGGAGGACATAGTTAAATTGCTCCGATCACCTTGCCAGGAAAGAAGACTTGCAGAACAGCTGTGATCAGGAGAGGACCAGAACCCCCTACCTAGCAGGTGTTAGGAAGTACAGGGAAGGTCCAGTTGGTTTAACCGAGAGACAGCGAGTGTGAACTTGGAGATTGGACTAATCTGTCAGCACAGCCCAAAGCCCCCAGCCCCTGAAGTGGCTACAAGATGGGTCCCTTCGCAGAGGAGGAAGAGGAGGAGGTACTGTATGAGATCAGGCTCCTAGATGGGCGGGCAGAGCCCAGGTGCTCAGCAGGCTGCCTGAGTGCTGGACGAAGGCTCTCCCACAAAACTGAGACGGACCCTCAAACACGACCGGGACTTGGCGGCCGTTGAGTGAGCTCCTTCCACTGTACCAAAGTGCCAAGTTTCAGTCATCGCTAGAGTTCTTTCCTAAACTAGCTTATAAGTTAATATCGGAAAGCATTCACATGCAGATCTTTAAAATTAACCTCGTGGATAAGATTGAGTGAGCAAGGATTTGGCACCTTTAGGAGGTGGAACCTTGCTGGAGGGAGCGTGTCGCAGGGGCGGGCCTTGCGTTAGCCCCGCCCTGCTTCTGCAAGGCGTCAGCTCCAGGAGTTCGGGGCTCTCTCGGCCTCCACGATGACGTCTGTGGTGGTCTGGGTAAACTCCAGCTTCTGAGCCTGCTGTTCCTTTTTCTGCCATAGTGGACGGTACCTCCCCTCCTCCGGCCAAATATATCCCCCTTTCTCCATTCGGTGGGCTGTATGAGTGACGGCTCAGCCGCAGAAAGAGTGGCCAAGGAACGGGGATTCGTCGAGGTTCTAAAACGAGGCAGAGAGAATTCTGTGAGAGCAAGCCACTCGCATGGCTGACTGGCTCCTGTCACCTGGTAAAGGTCACCTGTGTGGGTATTGGCATTCACTCTGCCATCAACAAATATAAATTAAGCCACCTGCAAGGGAGAAGAACTTTACATGCAGGCGATGGGGGTAGACGGGGCCCTAAGGATCCATTCCCACTAAATGAGGCCATAAAAACTAAACATGACCTAAGCATTCTTCTGCCCTCCAAAACAAGGCTCAAGATGACAGTAAAGCCAAGAAAACATACTCCTCACAAGAAAGCAAAGGACACGACAGACACTTGCTCACGCCAACAGTTCCGGCTCCAGCAGAAGGTGGATAACGTATAACTCTTGGGGAGTGGCTGGTCCGATGTAGGAGACTTGGTTTATATGTCCTTGATGAAAACTCAGAGATTTTACATACACAGGCAAAGGCACACACTCACACAGGATTCTCACTGTAAAATATCATCTGTAACACACACTGGCCGGACACGCAATCTCAGCTGACACGGAGCTCTCAAAGAGCCACGGAAGTGACATTCTTGGGCATGCTTCCTCCCTGGGCTCAGCCTGAGCCTGCGCAGCGCATTGGTGAGAGTGCTTGCAGGATTTTACCCTTGCAAGTTTACATGAGGTAACCTGCATCCAGTCACTGGGTTTCCATGCAGCCTAGGAGTCTGGTCGGAAGCAGTGGGGTGCAGCCTCCTGGCCAGCAGGCAGTGGGAAGGAGACATTTCTTCTCTTGCTGGAGACTGTAGGCTCTTTGTCTGAACTGCTTTCCTGGAAGAGCTTTGTGGTTTCGCTTGCTCCTGTTAATTGACCATGAAAAGGAAAGCATCCTGGGTCTTTCCCTCACAATGGAAGGTAGATACTTTCCTATTCCAAGATGAAGCTAAGTTCCTGTGTGCCATTTTTTCTCGAAGCATGCTGCCCTCTCTTGGGAATAGTGTTTGTTCTTTAATTTTCTTTGTGCACATGTGAGTGTGTGTACGTGTGTGTGTGTGTGTGTGTGTGTGTGTGTGTGTGTATCAGAGAGCACTGTGCATGCTTGTAGAGGTCCAAGGGTGATACCAGGATCATTCTGGATTGCTCTACCTTCTTTTTGCTTTGCTCTGGGGTTCCCCAGGCTGCGCCTTCTAGAGCAGGGAAGCGCAAGCCGCCACCATTCCTCCCCCCTCCCCCCAGGCATTTTTCTGTGGGAGTTGGGATTTGAACTCAGGCCCATCTGCTTGTGTGGCAGTCTTAGCCACTGACCATCTCTCCAGCCTTAGGAACATTGTATAAACCACAGGTAAGTGGGTCTATTATTCAGAATCTCCTGAAGCGGGAAGTGTGGCTGGGTGGCAGAGCGCTGGTCTCTGATGAGCTGCGAGGCACCATGTTTGGCACTCAGGGTCGGCACCAGGTCAGGGGTGCAGAGTCTCCTGAAGGGAGACGATAGACGCTTGCTTGACCGCAAACTCTTTCCCTGACAGCGCGTCTCACCGGCTGATGTTTGCAATGTGCTTGAACTTACCATTCAAATGAACATCAAGGCAAATGCTTGCAGCACTGGCTGACCTTGTCCCAGCCATGGGACACTTTAGATGCCTTCCAGTACGAAGGCCACCCACTGGGATTTCCGTGGTCCTGAATCCCAGAACAAGGATTGAGACCTGGGACCACATGGACAGTGGAGAAAGGGAGACAGTTTATCAGCTCTGAAAAAGGTCGGAGGCGCAATAACCACACGGCTTCATGAGCTTCCCATGCGTCAAATGCCCATCACATACCTTCTCTGTATCCAGGCTGGGCTCCACGGTTTTTGTCTGGTTTTGGTTTCTTTCAGACGCCAGTCTCCATTGGTTCGCTCCACCCTCGTAATTTATGCTGATCCTGTTGCTCTCTGTTTTAACTTAAATGTAAATATTCTCAACTCCTTTCCGTCTTGCATTAGTCCTTGAAGAAAATGGTCCTGTCCCCTAGAACTCAATCTCCCGTCTATGTCTTTCACTGTAACTGGAACATATGCTTGCATTCTGAGACTGAAATCATTGTCACCCTCCCACATAACTAGGCGCTCCTCCCACACAGTAACTCGACCGAGCCTGCCGATTCGGCTCATTCAGGATTCAGCTCCACAGGCCTAACCTTTCACCCTCAACTGTTGGCTTTCGGTGGCACTCACAGTCCATCTCCCAGGACAGCCGAAGATGGACAAGTGCTGGACGAACTGTATTCTAGAAGAGTCCAAATCAAGTGGCCAAAGAAGACGCTGGCAGCTGGTTCCGCTCAGTGAAGGGTCTGAGCCCTTCTCCCAATGCATGGAGGCTTTGGGGCGTATGATAGTTTGGGTGTTAGCATCTGTATTTCGATTTGCATTTAACAAGCAGTTAAGGACATACAAAGCACCCCTCCGGCTCACTGGGTATAAAGACACCTGTGTGCAAACCTGGTGACCTGAGTTCAGTCCTGAGAACCCGCCCTGCAGATGGAGAGGGCCGTCTTCTGAAAGACCTCCGCCTCCTGCTTTCGCATAATGCTGGGGCAAGCACATGTCTACCCTCTCGTCCCACCCTCTTAATAATTAGCTTCACAAACACTCTAAAAACCAAAACATGGCAAAAAGGCTACCTCCAGGAATTATCGGTCAGTGGTGCTCACCCAATGCCCAGCTGGGGAAGGAACATCTGGCACTGTGTCTCCCTGTCTTTCCCTTTCTCTCTACAAAGTACCTTTGATTAGAATCTGGAAGGAACATGAGACCAGCTTCAGCAGGAAGCCAGGGGGAGGATTATTTAGTCTGTGTGTGGGAGATAAATGCATGCAAAACACAAGCTATCAAGTTTGGTTAGGACAGAAACTATAGTTCGATAGTCTGAGGAGGGCAGGTTCTTACAGTATATGATAACACTTTTAGATTCCAGATGTTTGAGACGAGAAGTGACTCAGAGCCTCAGCGAGGAAGCACATGTTGGATAGATGGACCGATGATGGATGATAGTAGATATATGATAGATAGATAGATAGATAGATAGATAGACAGACAGACAGACAGACAGACAGACAGACAGATAGATAGATAGATAGATAGATAGATAGATAGATAGATAATGGGCAGATAAATAGGTAGTAAACAAATAGACAGATGATAGACAGGTAGATGAAAGATAGACATACAGATAATAGATAGATAGACCGACAGATAGATAGATAGATAGATAGATAGATAGATAGAGATGGTAGACAGATAAATGATAGATGATAGATAAATAGATGATAGAAATATGACAGATAATAGGTCACAGATAGGCATACAGAGAGATAGATAATAGATAAATTAAAGAAAATAGATAAACTGATATGTGATAATAATTATCAGTCTAATCATAAATTAGATATATACATTGTATATAGGTCTATAAATACATAACACATTATATATAGAAATAAATACAGATTGATAAAAAATATCAATGTGCTCATATGTCTTTGTATTTCTGTATTCTGTATTTAGGTGTATTATATGTATGTATAAACAGAGCAGGACAAATTTCACACATTTTAAAAATACTATGAATACATAGAAAAATATACTAAGGAAGAGATTATTAGAAATAAGCTGAACTGTCATGCAAGGGAAAATTGGAATAAAGTGCATTACAGAAATTATTTTTCTTAGAGAAATTACTATCTTCTTTCTATAAAATTGGTTTCATTAGTATTTATATATTACAATTCCAAAAGTAAATTTTGCAGATTAAATATTTAGCCTCAAAATGTGTATGTCGAACCAAACTGTCATTTATTTTTTTTTATAATACACTTTTTATTATTGTTTCAGCTCATACAAACTTAATAGTTACACCAGTTCCCTCCCTCCCTCCTCCTCCCCCCGAACTCCCTGCTTCCCCACCCCTCACCCCTCCCTCCCCATGCCCCCGTGCCTCCCGCCCCAATTCCCAGAGTCCTTTCTTGTGCATGCCTGACGCTCCTCTGGGCCCTCCTCTCCGATGACGTACAAGGACCCAGTGGCATTTCCCTGAACCCTTTCCTGTGTTCCCCTTAAGCATAGGAATACTACTGTGGCTGTCAATCTCTTGCCTCCAAGGATCTTGGTGCCTTTAGCAAATGCTAGACTTTGTGAGGTCAATAGTGTGTTGGACATTGCGCCGGGCATGCAATGTCCAATTATGCGCAATGTCCAATTATGATTGATTCGGCCCTAACTTGTGTGGAGTATCTTGCAAATCATTGCTCCTCCCATCCTTTTGCTCTTACACTCTTACCGCCCCCTCTTCCGCAAATGTCCCTGAGTTTCAGGATGGGGAGAAATTAGCCTGGCCTAGTTCTAGGTGGTTGTTATAGAGTCTCTGAAGTTCTGGATAGTGGTTTGTTGATTTTCTTTTGCAGTTTTGTTGCTCCTGCAATGCCCTTCACTCCATCGTGATGGGCACTGTATGTCACCCCCTGGCCAGAGACAAAAAGCTGTTAAACTGGAGTCTTATTATAAGAGCACATTCAAGGGTAGATGTAATACTTATACCCAAAAGTGGAATCGCAGGGTCATATGGCATTTGGCAATGGGAGGGGTCAATCACCCATTTGCAAAATGGTTACCTTTTAATCTGCCAGACTATATGCCCTCCCCTTCTGGTGAGTTCATAACCCCTTAGTTGTAAATGATCAGGAACGAATGTCTGTGAACTTAACCAGGTGTCACATTACTTACTTGCAGTCCTTGATGGAGGCCTATTTTCTCTACTGTAACATGGTCACTTCTCTCCTTGTTTCTGGTGTGACCTTCCAACCCCATCCCTCCTGTTCATAATCCTTGCAATTACTGTAGGGAATACATAGATTTACCTATGAGTGTCTCAAGGTGGGCTGGGTGGGTTTGGTACTAGGAGCCACCTATTAGGGAGTACATACAGTGCTTAATTTTCTGGGTCTGGGATACTTCACTTAATATAATTGTTTCTAATGACATCCATTTCCCGGCAAATTCCAATAATTCATCATTTTTGATGGCTGAGTAGTACTCTATTGTATAGATGTACCACAGTTTCCTTATCCACTCGTCAACTGTTGGACATTTGGGTTGATTCCATGTCTTTGCTATTGTAAACAGTTCTGCTATGAACATGGTTGTGCCTGTGCTATCGAGGTGAACCTCTGCTGTATGGGGGATTATACCCAAAAGTGGAATCACAGGGTCATATGGCATTTCAATCTTTAATTTCTTTAAGAATCTCCAGATGGCTCGCCAGAGTGGCTGTATGAGCCTGCATTCCCACCAACAATGTAGGAGAGTTCCCCTCTCTCCACATCCTCTTCAGCATTTGTTGTTGTTTGTATTGTGGATTTTTGCCATCCTGACCGGGGTGAGATGATATCTCAGGGAAGTTTTGATTTGCATTTCCCTGATGGCTAAAGAAGTGGAGCATTTTTTAAGATATTTGTTAGACATTTTAATTTCATCCCTGGTAAAATTTCTTTTAAGTTCCAGGGCCCATTTTTTAATTGGGCCATTGTTTTCCTTGGAGTTTAGTTTTCTAAGTTCTTTGTGCACTCTGGACAGTAGAGCTCTATCAGATGTGTGGTTAGTGAAGATTTTCTCCCATTCTGTGGGTTGCCTTTGAGCTCGTGTTACAATCTCTTTATCTGAACAGAAGCTCTTTAATTTCACAAGGTCCCAAATGTTGAGAGTTGGTAGCAGTGACTGTGCCATTGGATGTCTGTTTAGGAAATGTTGGCCTAGCCCAATCAGCTCGAGGGAGTTCCCTACCCTTTCAACTATGGTTTTTATGGTCTCTGGCCTTAAATCAAGGTCCTTGATCCATTTGGAATTAAGTCTTGTACATGGTGACAAGTATGGGTCCAGCTTTAATCTTCTGCATGTGGAGATCCAGTTTTGCCAGCACCATTTGTTGAAGATGCTGTTCTTTTTACACTGGATTCTTTGGGCCCCTTTGTCAAAGACCAAATGGCTGTATTTTTGTGGGCTTATATCTGGGTCTTCAACCCTTATCCATTGATCTGTGTGTCTATTTTGGAGCCAGTACCAGGCTGTTTTTATAACTATGGATTTGTAATATAGACTAAGGTTCAATATGGTAATACCTCCAGCAGTGTTTTTGTTACTCAGGATTGTCTTTGCTATCCTGGGTCTTTTGTGCCGCCATATGAATTTTGAGATTATTTGGTCAACTTCTTTAAAGAATTGCTTTGGGATTTTAATTGGTATAGCATTGAATCTGTATATTGCCTTTGGTAGGATGGTCATTTTTACAATGTTGATTCCGCCAATCCAGGAACATGGGAGGTCTTTCCACCTTCTGGGGTCTTCTGCTATTTCTTTCTTTAGGGTTTTAAAGTTTTCATTGTAAAGGTCTTTTACTTTCTTGGCTAGGTTTATTCCAAGGTATTTCATTTTTTTAGGGGCTATAGTAAATGAGATTGTTTCTCTCAAGGCTTTTTCACTTCTTTCATTCTGGGCATATAGGAAGGCCTCTGATTTTTGCACATTTATTTTGTATCCTGCCACCCTGCTGAACTTCTCAATTAGTTCCAGGAGCTTCCTGGTGGAGTTTTTGGGATCACTCAGGTATAAGATCATGTCATCTGCAAATAGGGATAGCTTGACTTCTTCCTTGCCGATTTGAATCCCTCTTATGTCCCTTTCTTGTCTTATGGCTTCAGCTAAGACTTCAAGTACAATATTGAATAGAAGTGGTGAGAGTGGACAGCCTTGTCTAGTTCCTGATCGAAGTGGGAATGATTCCAATTGTTCCCCATTGAGCATAATCCTTGCTGTGGGCTTGTTGTATACAGCTTTTATTATATTGATAAAGGTTCCTTTCATTCCTACAGTCTCTAGTGTTTTGATCATAAAAGGCTGTTGGATCTTGTCAAAAGCTTTTTCTGCATCTATCCAGAGTATCATGTGGTCTTGGACTTTGGACTGGTTTACATGATGAATTACATTCATTGATTTGCGTATGTTGAACCAACCTTGTGTGCCGGGGATGAAGCCTACTTGGTCCCCGTGAATGATCTTTTTAATATGTTTTTGAATCCGATTTGCTAAAACTTTGTTGAGAATCTTTGCATCTGTGTTCATCAGAGAGATCGGCCTATAGTTTTCTTTTTTAAGTGAGTCTTTATTAGGTTTTGGGATTAAGAGAATATTAGCTTCATAGAAGGAATTTGGTAGTGTTCCTTCCTTTGCTATTTGATGGAACAGTTTAAGGAGTATTGGTGTTATTAACTCCTTAAATGTCTGGTAGAACTCTGTGCTGAATCCATCTGGTACAGGACATTTTTTGGTGGGAAGATTCAAGATTACTTCCTCAATTTCCTCATATATTTAAATAATTCACAACTTCCTGATTCAATTTAGGTAGGTTGTGTTTACTTAGAAATTCATCCATCTCTTTTGTGTTGTCAAACTTCACAGAGTGTAAGTTTTTGAAACATGATGTTATAATTCTCTGGATTTCTTGGGTATCAGTAGTGATAACTCCATGTTCATTTCTAATTTTGTTACTGGGTTTTCTCTCTCTTGCTTTTGGTTAATTTAGCTAGGGGTGTATCAGTCTTATTGATTTTTTTTAAAGAACCAGCTTTTTGACTGGTTGATTTTTTTCTATTGTTTTCTTAATCTCGATTTCAGATATTTCTCCCCTTATTTTGCTAATCTCCTCTCTTCTACTACTTTTGGGATCAGATTGCTCTAGTTTTTCTAAAGCTTTAAGCTGCATTGTTAAGTTGTTTATTTCCATTTTTTTGATGTAGGCATTAAGAGCTATGAACTTACCTCTTAGAACAGCTTTCATTGTGTCCCAGAGGTTTTGGTAAGTTGTATTTTCATTATCATTCACTTTCAGGAAATCTTGAATTTCCTTTTTAATTTCTTCCTGAATCCAGTTCTCATTCAGAATCATATTGTTAAGTTTCCAGGAGTTAGTGTATTTTCTCTTGTTTGATGTGTTGTGGATGTCCAGCTTTAGGCCGTGGTGGTCGGATAGGGCACAGGTTAGAATTTCAACTTTTTTGTATATGTGTAGATTCGTTTGGTGGCCCAATATGTGATCTATTTTGGAGAAAGTTTCCTGTGCTGCTGAGAAAAATGTGTATTCTTTGGTGCGTGGGTGAAAAGTTCGATAGAGATCTGTAAGGTCCATTTCTTTCAGGGTTTGATTAAGTTCCAAAGTGTCTCTGTTAAGCTTTTGACCTGTTGATCTCTCCCATGTTGAGAGGGCGGTGTTGAAGTCCCCAAGAATTATCGTTTGGGGGTTGATTTCTTGCTTTAGACACTGTAGGGTTTTCTTAATGAATGTGGAGGGGCCCGTATTGGGTGCATATATGTTCAGTATTGTGAAGTCTTCCTGGTGGATTGTACCTGTGACTGAAATGTAGTATCCATCCGTGTCTCTTATAATTTTCTTTGGTTTGAAGTCCACTTTGTCTGATAACATAATGGCTACCCCTGCCTGTTTTCTGCTTCCATTAGCTTGTAGAATTGTTGACCAGCCTTTTATTTTTAGAGCGTGCCTATCTTTTGTGGTGAGATGGGTTTCCTGCAGGCAGCAGATTGATGGATTGTGATTTTTAATCCAAGTTTGTAATCTGTGTCTCTTTATCGGTGAATTAATTCCATTAACATTTAGTGTTATAATGGAGAAACTATTTTTAATTCTAGACATTTATTATGTTTAGTAGTTTTTATAAGTATATTGCTTCGCTTTTAATGGTGTTATACTTGCCTTCTGTTCTCCTGGATATGCCTGTTTTTTTCTTCACGCTTGAGTATCATTTCTAGCATTTTTTGAAGGCCTGGTTTGGTTGACATGTATCCCTTCAAGTTGTCTTTGTGCTGGAAGATTTTTCTTTCTCCCTCGATCGTGACCGATAGTTTTGCAGGGCAAATCAGCCTGGGTTGACATTTTTGCTCATTCAATACTTGAAGTATGTCTCTCCAAGCTCTTCTTGCTTTTACTGTTTCGACTGAGAAGTCATTTGTTATTTTAATAGGTTTACTTTTAAAAGTGACTTGTTTTTTCTCCCTTGAAGCTCTCAGCACCAGTTCTTTATCTTGAATGTGGAGTGTTTTAACTATTATTTGCCGTGGGGTGCTTCTGTTTTGGTTGTATCTGTTTGGGGTGCGGAATGCCTCTTGTATATGGATGGGCCTCTCTTTTATTATATGAGGAAAGTTTTCCTTGATGATCGTTTGAAAAATTTCCTCAGGGGTGGTATTTTGAGATTCTTGCTCTGGTATTCCATGAATACGCATGTTAGGCTTCTTCAGGGTGTCCCATATCTCTTGGATATTTCTCTCAAGTATCTTTTTGGCTTTAACAACCTCTTCCATTGAGCTGGTTAGTACTCCCACTTTATCTTCAAGGTCTGAAATTCTGTTTTCTGCTTCGTTAGTTCTGTTGATAAGACTCTCTGTAGAGTTCTGGGTTGAAGATAACTTGTCTTGTAGCTCAGTTTTAAACTCTGCTTGAGTTTGTTTTAACTGCTCTATGCCAGTTTTTGTTTCTTGCACTGTTTTTATCAACTCCTCCAAGTGTCTGTTGTGTTCCTCTTCAAAGCGATTGATTCGATTATGTAATTCCTCCCTGATTTCCTCTTTCATAGTATTGAACATGGTAATGATCATATTTTGAAAGTCATTATCCTGAGTTAGGCTTTCTTGGCCATTTTCCGTGGGTTTGTTCTGGTTGGAGTCTAACATTATGGGATTAATTTCTTCAGTGGGAAATTTGTTTACTTGAGTGTTGCTTCTCATGGATTTGCACTTTGACTTTGGCATTGTTGTTTTAACTTTTAAGATCTTTCAATTTCACTAAACTGAATTATTTGGCCTGGGGTTCTGGGGGTGGGCAGGGACGGAGCTTACCTAGGTCGTGGTGAGGCCTGGTTGGACCGCGCACGTGTCCTGGCCAGCGGAGCTGGGTGGGGAAGGGCCAAACTGTCATTTAATTTAAAGGCAGTACATTTAAGGTGATAATCAAGGTTAGATTTTCTTATAAGGATGGGGTCCTAATCTGAGAAAATGGCTGGCTTTATGAGAATGGAGATGCCGGATCTCTCTCTCTCTCTCTCTCTCTCTCTCTCTCTCTCTCTCATTTATAAGCACAGACCCAGCAGAGGCTAGCCATTCACAGGCCAGAGGAAAGGACCCACCCAGACCCATCCCTGACAGGGGCTTGATTGTGGACTTTCAGACCAGCACCATAAGAAGCCACCTACCTGTCCCTCGTTCACACCCCCAGTCTGCGATTTTTGGGTTTGGGTCCTGGCAGCAACCACTGCTATGTCAGGGTCCTCTCTCCCCTTCTTACAATGCTTCTTATTCCTCCCAAAGCCTTTCATACTGGAATCCCGAGCACAGAGAGGAAGATGGGACAGACACTCATTCAAGCTTCCTGGGTCAGAGAGACTGCACTGGGGCTCGGTGAGGTCACTCTGAGTGCCGACCAGGTGTGGGTGAGACCCTCTCACATCTGAAGACGCCGAGGACGCATGCGATCCCATTTTCTTGTGCATAAACAGAACGGTGCTCACCATCTGAATTGTTACTATTAAGTAATGAAATGCTTGACTTTAGTTGATGCTGGTCTCCTATGCAAATACCTGCTTGTATCATTGGTCGCTCACCCACGGCACTATTGCTGCACCCGTGCATGCAAGCACACACACATATACCTGTGTAGAGTGTGTCCTGGGAAGGTCAGTATGATAGGATAGCTGTCTTTATTTTGAAAAGTTTACAGGGAAAAATGTGCTAATTTCTTCACAACTGTAATGAGTACTCATTCATAGGAAATTTATATGCATCTTCTGATCAAAAGATACCAGCTTCCAGATGCAAAGCAGTAGAAGCTACCAGGTGTCTCCTACCAGTGAGGAGAGATGCAAAGGACACTGGAAGTGAGTAAAGGAGGAAGTGAAAAGGTAGTGAGGAGTTTCTGCTTCTCCAAGTATCACTTAAACCCTTAAGAACATGATCCTATGAGCTTATCAAAATATAGGTTGCAAATACACCGTGTCCACCTTTATCAAAGTGATCTAGTTGGTCTGCCGCACACTGAAGCCCCAATGTAGAATGTCCCCCACAGGCTCACGTGTGGTCCCCACGGGTACCTTAAGGTGGTGGAGACTTGCTAGAGGAAGTACATCACTGGGGGCGGGCCTCGCAATTTGATGACCTGGTCTCGCTTCCTGTACTCTTCCCTGTTCCTGCTTCCGTGCTATCCCCTCTGTGACAGATTTTGTCCCTCTGGGAATAAAGCCAAGAGTCAACTTTTTCTCCTGAAGTTGCTTTTATCCTGGTACTTCCTCAAAGCAACCAAAAAGTAACTAAGGCATAAGTCAACTTTTTACACTCTGAAAAATAACATTTCCATGCCCAAGCATGCGTGTAAGCATCCCACGACATGGTAGTCAGTGCAGGAATTTAACCTGATTGCTGCTATAGCAATTGCTAGACTCAAATGTATAAGGACACATATTTCATGGGCAGCCCCCGCTTCCTTCCTTTAAATTCTAACCTGTAACAGAGCATTCAGATCACGTTTGGTCTCCTGGGTCACATCACTTGTAGAAAAGCAGGAATCACTCCTCATTTAGCTTCCTGTCATCCTGAAGCCAGAGTTTTGGGCAGAATCCTCATCCCTGACAGCCCTAACTAGGCTCAACCATCCCCCTGACAAACCAATGAAAGGAAATGGGAAAAAGCATAGGTAGAAGAGTTAACCGCATAAAGGGGTTCAGTGACCCTGAGTTCACCAGAGGCAGTTGGCAGCAAAAGCGTACATACCCAAGCGGTTCTGCTTCAAGTGTGACTTTACCCCTCGGTATCTCAGAACTGATCCCACAGGGCACTGTGATAAATCATTAGTCTGAAATCACTCTATCCCACCTGAGGGGACCCTTTGGGGTCCCTCACATGATCTGCTCCTGGGCTGAGCGTCTCCATCACAGATATTGTTCCCTGCTTGGGTGGTCGATCTTGAAGGGTTTACTGTCCTGGAGTCCACGGCGATTGCAGGTTAAGGATAGTTCCTGAGATAGGTGATGTCCCTGGATGTCACTCTCCTAGTGACATTCAGGCTTCCACCGGGCCAGGCAGGAGCCTGTGTCAAAGAAAATTCAGGGCGGGCTCACGAGATTTATCAGCCTTTAGCTCCCTTGTGGCCCAAGTTAGCGGCCAATAGTTTTACCACCAGAGCAGCTCCCCGTGCTGACGACAACCTCTGCCCTATTTTCTCACTACCTGGTCCACATCCACCGCCAGTGAATCTCACGCAGCTGTAATAAAGGACCCATGAAGTGGCCAGTCACAAGATGTTTTCCTACATCAGTGTCGATTACTTTTCTCTATTGCTGCTGAGACAAGCTAAAGTCAAGTAGCTCACAGGGAGAAAGAGCAACGCATTCAGCTTACGGGTCCAGAGAGGAGATACAGTCCTCTACGGTGGGAAAGGCATGGCTGGCTGGTAGAAGCTGGAAGGGGTCTAAGTCCAGGAATGTGTAGGCACAAATATATTTGAATGAAAGAATTTTCACTGGTTCTGTCCCAGATGACATTGCAGCAGAAAAGCAGAGGTTGGAAGAGGTTTATGAACTTAGTCTTAAATGTCACGCCTCAAAGTCACCCTTCTCCTTTATCATCCAGCTAGTCCTAACCAGCTCGCAAGGGGCTCTAAGGCAGGTAAGGCATCATTCTTTATTTGAATAGCTTAAGCTTCAGTTGGAGAATCGCAATAAGCGAACCTGCAGATACATCTATGAGCACACACGATGAATGAGCATTGAGCTAGGACTTCAACTCAGCACACGCTCAGGGAAGGGAGAGGTCAGGAGGGACGTTGCACTCAGATGCACCTGCTGATGGAGGTACGAGAGGAACTAGGCTTTTCTAACACCGAGAAGGGAGAGGGACTTACTCTCTCCCCATCTATGCCTCACATTAACCTCATGAGGTTAATCTCTTTCCACAAATGAGGACACAGATCAGCATACGAAGCCTCTTATCAAGGTCACACAGGCTCCGGTCTTCTCCTCTACTCAGTGCCACAAGGGCTGGCCTGCTGCAAAAGCAGGATGAAAGGCGAAGCTGGGCTTTTTGGTCCAGTTCCTACCCCTATCCCTGTAAGTCTCATGTCCTGTAGCCATCCTCAGGCTTTGAGGACTCCTAGGGAGAAACACATGTCACACTTCAAACTGAACTGAAAAGTGGGCAGTCAGGGGCATTGACAAAGGCTGGTAAGGCAGCCTGAGCACCGACAGGTGTGGAGAGCCATCACTACTGAAGGAGGCAGAGGAAGCGAATTCTGACAGTCCGGGGAATGCTGGGACAGGAAGGTGGGAGGCCACGGGAGTATAGCTCTTCATCTGCACAAATCAAGACCCAGCAAGAGACAGACAGCCCAGACACACCATCAGCATGTCTCCCGTTCCCGAGGGCCCTGGAAGACAAAGGCAGAGGGTCAGAGGTGTGAAGTCCACACACACAGCTTCCTGACATACAGAAGGAAAGAGACATGATTTTATTTTTTTGGTATGTGTGTAGGTGTGGGTATGTATGTGTGCACGTGTGTAGGTGTATGTAGGTGCATGTAAGTATAGAAGAAGGCATCGTGTGTGCTTGTGGAGACCAAGAGTTACTCTGGAAATCATCCTGGATTGCTTTGCTCTGAGTTTCCCGGCTCTGCCCTCCAGGGCCAGAGGTGCAGACCCCCACTCTTTCCAGCTGTTTATACATGGAATCAGGAGCTAAACTCAGGTCCTTCGGCTTCAGAGGCAAAGATCTTGATGTGATCTTACCACACTCTCCATGCAAATCTTTGTTACTGTCTACCATGGTGGGAAGAGACCTGAGTGAGGCAGCTATATTGGGGGCCAAGGAAAATGGCCTCCCTCGTTCAGCCTGAGACAGACATTGTCTGACTGCCAGCGAGCACTGAAGTCCAAGCACACACTTTCTAAATTCCAAATTTTGAAATAGATTTATAGCCAGAGAGAATTTTCAAGAATACTAGAGAGGCTTGGGGTACAGTTCACTAGCGTGTTTGTCTAATGGACACAGAGCCCTGGTTCCACCCCAGCACATCGTGAAAACCAGGGACGGTGATGCACATCTGTCTGCACATCTGTAACCTTACACTTGGGAGGTAGAGGCAGAAGGACCAGGAGTCCAGCATCCTCGGTGATAGTGAATTTGAGGATAACATGTGATGCATGAGAATCTGGGGAGAAGGAGAGGGAGAGAGAAAGAGAGAGAGAGAGAGAACAGAACAACACACTCATACACAGACACAGATGCATGCACACACACAGACACACACACACACACACACACACACACACACACACACACACACAGTGCTGCATTCCTCTTTTTGCTGTGAAATAGCGCTCATAATCAACGTAGGAGGAAGAGAGAGGTTTATTTGGCTTGTAATTCCAAGAGGATGTCATCCATTATATGGGATTAGCATAGAGGAGGCAGAGGCAGGAGGCCGGTTCAGGTCACCACAGCTATCAGGAGACAGACAGAGAAAGCTAGAAAGAGGGAACAGCCAAGCTACCAAGCCCCAAGGCCCACTTCTTGTGACACGCCTTCCTCCAGCAAGACTCCATGTCTTAAAGGTGCCAGAAACTTCCCAAACATTAACGCCAGTTAAGAATTCAAATCCATGAACCTGTGGGAGGGCAACACACATTCAATCATCACAGACAGACAGACAGACAGACAGACAGACTTTTATTTCTATTTGAAAACAGAATGCCCTGTCGCTTTTCCTGTATAGTCGTTTTTCCTAGAAGCAAGACGAGGACAGCGGCCTTCAGAATCAGGTAATTTCATCATGCTGTGGACTCTAGCAAGATTATCTAGTCAACAGTCCCTTTTCAGGTGATGTCCACTGGACCCCTAGAATCTTTAGCAGCCCCCACACCCAGCCTAGAATTCTGTCCCAGACTCCACAGTCCCCTGGGCTGCTAAATACCTTTTTATTTGTGTGTGTGTGTGTGTGTGTGTGTGTGTGTGTGTGTGTGTGTGTGTTTGTGTATGTATCAGAGGTATGAACTCCCAGAACCAGAACTATAGGCCACCGCCATTTCTGCCTAGCACTGTTACATGGGATCCAGGATCTGAACTCGGGATCCTCTGCTTTTGAGGCAGAAGCTTAACCCCTGAGCCATCTCTCCAGCCTTCCTTTGGTCTGAGCATCTCCTTCACCAGCCTCCACTTGGACATTTTTGAAGCATGTGGGACACGAGTGTCTGTGATCCTGGCCTTGCCAATGTCTGAAGGTGCTTGTGGCCCCTTTGCTTTGGGCAACTGCACAAGAGACAACATTGTGCCTTCTCGAGGGTCTCATCTCGGTCGTCACAGCAAGCCTGTGTCAAGGTCGGCACTGCCAATTCTGAGATGGGTTCTGATGTGTCTGCCAGGCCCTTCTATTGTAAAATTACTATTTTAAGTTCATAAATAATTTGTGGAAGAGATTTTGAGACTTTTAGACATTCTATTTCTTTTTAAACTCCAGACAGTTTTTTTTAACTTTAAACTATTTTTCTTGCGTGCGTGCGTGTGTGTGTGCTTGTGTGTGTGCGTGTGTGTGTGCTTGTGTGTGCGTGTGTGTGTGTGTGCCAGTATCAGTATATACATCAGAGCACTTGAGTATGTGAGACCCAAGGGTGGCAGTGGGAATCATTCTCTATCATTTTTCTACCTTACTGCTATGAGTTTGGGTCTCTGTTTAAACCCAGAGCACCCATTAGAGCTAGTCTAGCCAGCCAGCGGGGAGTCCCAGGCTAGAGTGACAAGCAGGGTACCACACCTGCCCGACATTTTTACGTGGGATCTGGGGATCTGAACTCAGGTCCTTTTGCTTATGAGGCCAATTCTTTAATGCCAGAGCCAATCTCCTGAGCCCTCCAGCCAGTTTTAGAAAAGAAAAGAGGAATCAGCACTAGCATCTGATAACTCCCCGTCTCTGGCGTAAGTGAAGGTCTTTCTTCCTCTCTAGGATTCTGTGTGTGTGTGTGTGTGTGTGTGTGTGTGTGTGTGTGTGTGTGTGTACATGCCAAGGCACGTGTGTGGAGATAAAGGATGATCCCAGGTTTTGGTTGTCACCATACACTTGTTTAAAGCAGGGTCTCCTCACTTCCGCCAGCCTGGCTGTCGTGAACTCCCAGGGGTCCTTGTGTCTCTGCTTCCCACGCAGGAGGAGACCTGGGTTGCAGTTTTTCATAGGTTCTGGAGAAATATAGTCAGGTCATCAGGCTTGTGCAGTGAACGTTTTATCTACTCAATCATCTCCCTTCCTATGGGTTCTTCCTTTTGAAGCATTCTGTATCTCTTCTGGGTCTCTGTAAGGCTTCTTGCAGCAGGAAGGAGCTTCTTGCACGCGAGGAGCTGATTTGAGTCTCAATGAAAAAGCCCAGGCCGATGCTCACAGAGTCTCCTCACAATCAGACCTCAGTCCTCTTGGGATTCTCTCCTCCTGTCCTACCTTCTTCTCAATCCCAACTTGCATCCAACAGGCCAGCTTCCTCCTGGCTTATTTACTCTTGAGGTCTGGCCACAGAAGGATAGTCTAATTATTATTGACCTGAGTCATTTTTCTTGCTTAGGAAACGATTTAATAGTATTAGGAGCCGAAGTCTGGCAAAATTGGAACCAAAATAATCTTGTCCTCAGACCTTGAAGACTAATACAAGGTTAATGTCTTTGCCTTTTAAAAAATGTAAGTATTTATAGGGGTTTCAGCGAGCCCTGCCTTCCTCACCATAGTTCACATAATGAGACCGGCACGAGGAGAACTTTGAGTCACCTCTAAGATTCTGCCCTTAGTTAGCTCTGTGGCCTGTCCCACCCTGGAAGGAGACCTCCGGAGACCAGGCCTGGGAGCCATTCTGGACCCCTGGGTCTTCTTTTGTCTGACACACTGTGTAACACAAAACAGGGATGCGGGCCCATTTGAATATGCAAATGAATTAAACAGCCCACAGTACCAGAAGTTCTTTTTTTCCATCTCCTTAAAATATTTCAATCTAGAAATAAGTGAAATTTAGCTCGTATGCATTTCTCTCTTTGGAGTCATGGATAATTTTTTTTTTTTTAATTAAAGGAATGGACAGCTATCATTCTGGAAGAGTCCACTGCTTTTATATTTCAAAGGAGCTTTGGTTTTGAAATAGAGAAAGTGGCCGGGATGATGAGGCCTCCTTGTGGGCTTAGGCCTTGTGTGCTTTGCCCCCCCCCCCCCCCGGCAGCATCACGCAAGGTGTGTTGTTCAAATCAAAGAATTGACTTTGCCACTTGACAAGCAAGAATAAGGTTGTGAAGTATTACCTCTCAGCAAGTCCCCCCAAGGTGGACCCAGCATCCAAAGAGTGTCCACGACATAATCCCCACAGCCTGAAGACGTGCCCAGGTTAGCCGTGTGCCTGTTAGTGACCAGAGCACTGGCCAGAACAGTCCCTGTGAAGGCCCTACTGGGATGCCAGCGGCGGGAAGACTAGTCTTCATGAGACCCCCCCACCCCACGGAAGGACTCGCTGGTGCGGAAGAGGGAGGATGGCAGGAGGCGTGGCTAGGACACAATGTTGGTTTCCTTAAAGTTTTCAAAGTTCTGTGCTTTCTGGCCCCTATTTACCCCTTTGCTATTCTCTCAAGAGCTTCTCTCTCTCTCTCTCACCCCTCAAGTCACAAAGTGCCTCTTTCTGTAATTAATCTGACAGGCTTATTCCTGGTGCAGAGAGCCTACTGCTGCCCATGGATAGTTATTCGTACGTGCGTGCGTGTGTGTGTGTGTGTGTGTGTGCATGTGTTCACATGTATGTGTGTGTGATGTGTGTATGTATTCGTGTGTGTAGCTCTGCATGTGCAGATCTATGTTCACGCCTGTGGAGGCCAGAGGTCAGTGTCAGGTGTTTCCTATCGTTTATCTTATTTTGTGAGGAGACAAGATCTCTCGTCATTAATGGAGCTCGCTGATTGACAGCACTGACTGGCCAGAGAATGCCAGGTAGATGGTCCCTGTTGCAGTCGCCTGCGTGGTTGCTGATAAATGACCATCAAACAGCTTAAGGGAACAAGGGGTTTATTTCCTTACAATTACTGGTTGCAGTTCTTTAGTCCAGCTTGATAGGAGAGCACACACCAACGCCAGGGCCAAGGGAACTGGCCACACCATCACCACATAACGGCCGAAAGATGGACGATCCTTACTTGCCAGACCAGCAGGTCTGGCCAAGTATACAGAAGGATGCCGACTTTCTCAACCAGCTTTCTGTGATTTATCCAGGGCCTAATCCCACCCACCATGGGCTGGGCCTTCCCCATCAGCTAGACAACGTCCTTTAGGTTTACTGTGGGCTTAACTCAACCATCAACTCTCTACAACTGTGCCCAGAGCTCAAACCCTCTAACTGTCAAGTTGACACCTGTGCTTAACTCTGACAGTCTCCATCTCCTCCTTTCCCCCTCCTCCCACTGGGGTTACAGGTGTGTTCCAAGGCACCTGGCATGAATGTGGGTTCCGAGGTTCCAAACACAGGTGGTCAGGCTTGTGTGGCAGGTACTTTTCCCACAAGTCACCTCTTCAGACACCAGGATGCTGTATTTTGCATACAGTCTTACTGACTGAAGTATAACTGCAAATTGAATTCTACATATTTGAAATATGTAATATCACATATATGTACATGTATATTTGTGGGATGAATGTCACTACCAAGTCAAGACATCTATCAACTCACGCGTAACCCTCATGTCTGTAAGAGAGAAGAACATTCAAGTGCTAGTCTTTTGGCAAAGCTTAAGTACATAACATGTACTTGTTAGTATCATAGCTATGTTGTACCACAGCTTCCCAGAACTCTTCTGGAATGTTCTTTCCCCTCTATTCTTGACATAGCAAACCTCTACTTTTTACTGGGGTGCTGGCTTGAATATTTTCTCTGAGTAGAAAAGACCTCCTCCTGATCACTTTGTACCCGACGGCTGAAGTCGCAGCGTGTCGAGGACTACCCTTGACCTTTCTTCAGTCGGTAGCAGTGTTCAGCCGCGGCTGCCGTTAAAGTACTGTGAGCTCCTGAAGCGTGGGCTTCATTTACCTCCCCAAGAATGGCACCGCACGTAATGACTGAAATACCAACATGAGGAAAGGAGAACAGATAAGAACACACAGGGGGCTCCCTTTCACCCCACCCCGCTCCGCCGGTCGGCACGCGCGTGGTCCAGCCGGGCCTCACCCCGCAACTCCAGGTAAGCCCCAGCCGCGCCCGCCCACCAGGACCCCAGGACAGCCCAAGGCACCCGGCTCCTACCCCACCATCCAGCCGGAGGCACGGGGGGGCCGAGGGACGAGGAGGACCTCCCCCTGCGCCCGGGCCCCGCCCAGCTGCCCTCGGGTTAAATAGCTCCACGCCGACGCCCCCATCCTCCCTTTACACCCCACCCCGCTCCGCCGGCCGGGGCGCGCACGCAGTCCACCCGGGCCTCACCCGTGACCTTGGTAAGCTCTGTCCCTGCCCACCCCCAGAACCCCAGGCCAAATACTTCAGTTTAGTGAAACTGAAAGATCTTAAGAGTTAAAACGACAATGCCAAAGTCAAAGTGCAAATCCATGAGAAGCAACACTCAAGTAAACAAATTTCCCACTGAAGAAATTAATCCCATAATGTTAGACTCCAACCAGAACAAACCCACGGAAAATGGCCAAGAAAGCCTGACCCAGGATAACGACTTTCAAAATATGATCATTACCATGTTCAATACTATGAAAGAGGAAATCAGGGAGGAATTACATAATCGAATCAATCGCTTTGAAGAGGAACACAACAGACATCTGGAGGAGTTGAGAAAAACAGTGCAAGAAACAAAAACTGGCATAGAGCAGTTAAAACAGACTCAAGCAGAGTTTAAAACTGAGCTACAAGACAAGTTATCTTCAACCCAGAACTCTACAGAGAGTATTATCAACAGAACTAATGAAGCAGAAAACAGAATTTCAGACCTTGAAGATAAAGTGGGAGTACTAACCAGCTCAATGGAAGAGGTTGTTAAAGCCAAAAAGATACTTGAGAGAAATATTCAAGAGATATGGGACACCCTGAAGAAGCCTAACATGCGTATTCATGGAATACCAGAGCAAGAATCTCAAAATACCACCCCTGAGGAAATTTTTCAAACGATCATCAAGGAAAACTTTCTTCATATAATAAAAGAGAGGCCCCTTCATATACAAGAGGCATTCCGCACCCCAAACAGATACGACCAAAACAGAAGCACGCCACAGCAAATAATAGTTAAAACACTCCACATTCAAGATAAAGAACTGGTGCTGAGAGCTTCAAGGGAGAAAAAACAAGTCACTTTTAAAGGTAAACCTATTAAAATAACAAATGACTTCTCAGTCGAAACAGTAAAAGCAAGAAGAGCTTGGAGAGACATACTTCAAGTATTGAATGAGCAAAAATGTCAACCCAGGCTGATTTACCCTGCAGAACTATCGGTCACGATCGAGGGAGAAAGAAAAATCTTCCAGCACAAAGACAACTTGAAGGGATACATGTCAACCAAACCAGGCCTTCAAAAAATGCTAGAAATGATACTCAAGCGTGAAGAAAAAAACAGGCATATCCAAGAGAACAGTAGGCAAATATAACACCATTAAAAGCAAAGCAATATACTTATAAAAACTACTAAACATAATAAATGTCTAGAATTAAAAATAGTTTCTCCATTATAACACTAAATGTTAATGGAATTAATTCACCGATCAAGAGACACAGATTACAAACTTGGATTAAAAATCACAATCCATCAATCTGCTGCCTGCAGGAAACCCATCTCACCACAAAAGATAGGCACGCTCTAAAAATAAAAGGCTGGTCAATAATTCTACAAGCTAATGGAAGCAGAAAACAGGCAGGGGTATCCATTATGTTATCAGACAAAGTGGACTTCAAACCAAAGAAAATTATAAGGGACACGGATGGATACTACATTTCAGTCACAGGTACAATCCACCAGGAAGACTTCACAATACTGAACATATATGCACCCAATACGGGCCCCTCCACATTCATTAAGAAAACCCTACAGCGTCTAAAGCAAGAAATCAACCCCCAAACGATAATTCTTGGGGACTTCAACACCGCCCTCTCAACAGGTCAAAAGCTTAACAGAGACACTTTGGAGCTTAATCAAACCCTGAAAGAAATGGACCTTACAGATCTCTATCGAACTTTTCACCCACGAACCAAAGAATACACATTTTTCTCAGCCGCACATGGAACTTTCTCCAAAATAGATCACATATTGGGCCACAAAATGAATCTACACATATACAAAAAAGTTGAAATTCTAACCTGTGCCCTATCAGACCACCACGGCCTAAAGCTGGACATCCACAACACATCAAACAAGAGAAAATACACTAAATCCTGGAAAGTTAACAATATGATGCTGAATGAGAACTGGATTCAGGAAGAAATTAAAAAGGAAATTCAAGATTTCCTGAAAGTGAATGATAACGAAAATACAACTTACCCAAATCTCTGGAACACAATGAAAGCTGTTCTAAGAGGTAAGTTCATAGCTCTTAATGCCTACATCAAAAAAATGGAAACATCAGAAATAAACAACTTAACAATGCAGCTTAAAGCTTTAGAAAAACTAGAGCAATCTGATCCCAAAAGTAGTAGAAGAGAGGAGATTAGCAAAATAAGGGGAGAAATATCTCAAATCGAGATTAAGAAAATGATAGAAAAAATCAACCAGTAAAAAAGCTGGTTCTTTGAAAAAATCAATAAGACTGATACTACCCCTAGCTAAATTAACCAAAAGCAAGAGAGAGAAAACCCATATTAACAAAATTAGAAATGAACATGGAGTTATCACTACTGATACCCAAGAAATCCAGAGAATTATAACATCATATTTCAAAAACTTGTACTCTGTGAAGTTTGACAACACAAAAGAGATGGATGAATTTCTAAGTAAACACAACCTACCTAAATTGAATCAGGAAGTTGTGAATTATTTAAATAGTCCTATAACATACAAGGAAATTGAAGAAGTAATATCAACTCTTCCCACCAAAAAATGTCCTGGACCAGATGGATTCAGCACAGAATTCTACCAGACATTTAAGGAGTTAATAACACGAATACTCCTTACACTGTTCCATCAAATAGCAAAGGAAGGAACACTACCAAATTCCTTCTATGAAGCTAATATCCTCTTAACCCCAAAACCTAATAAAGATTCACTTAAAAAAGAAAACTATAGGCCGATCTCTCTGATGAACACAGATGCAAAGATTCTCAACAAAGTCTTAGCAAATCGGATTCAAAAACATTTCAAAAAGATCATTCACGGGGACCAAGTAGGCTTCATCCCCGGCACACAAGGTTGGTTCAACATACGCAAATCAATAAATGTAATTCATCATGTAAACCAGTCCAAAGTCCAAGACCACATGATACTCTCGATAGATGCAGAAAAAGCCTTTGACAAAATCCAACAGCCTTTTATGATCAAAACGCTAGAGACTGTAGGAATGAAAGGAACCTTTATCAATATAATAAAAGCTGTATACAACAAGCCCACAGCAAGGATTATGCTCAATGGGGAACAATTGGAAGCATTTCCACTTCGATCAGGAACTAGACAAGGCTGTCCACTCTCACCACTTCTATTCAATATTGTACTTGAAGTCTTAGCTGAAGCCATAAGACAAGAAAGGGACATAAGAGGGATTCAAATCGGCAAGGAAGAAGTCAAGCTATCCCTATTTGCAGATGACATGATCTTATACCTGAGTGATCCCAAAAACTCCATCAGGAAGCTCCTGGAACTAATTGAGAAGTTCAGCAGGGTGGCAGGATTCAAAATAAATGTGCAAAAATCAGAGGCCTTCCTATATGCCCAGAATGAAAGAAGTGAAAAAGCCTTGAGAGAAACAATCCCATTTACCATAGCCCTTAAAAAAATGAAATACCTTGGTATAAACCTAACCAAGGAGGTAAAAGACCTTTACAATGAAAACTTTAAAACCCTAAAGAAAGAAATAGCAGAAGACACCAGAAACTGGAAAGACCTCCCATGTTCCTGGATTGGTAGAATCAACATTGTAAAAATGACCATCCTACCAAAGGCAATATACAAATTCAATGTTATACCAATTAAAATCCCAAAGCAATTCGTTAAAGAAGTTGACCAAATAATCTCAAAATTCATATGGCGGCACAAAAGACCCAGGATAGCAAAGACAATCCTGAGTAACAAAAACACTGCTGGAGGTATTACCATACCAAACCTTAGTCTATACTACAAATCCATAGTTATAAAAACTGCCTGGTACTGGCTCCAAAATAGACACACAGATCAATGGATAAGGGTTGAAGACCCAGATATAAGCCCACAAAAATACAGCCATTTGATCTTTGACAAAGGGGTCCAAAGAATCCAATGGAAAAAGAACAGCATCTTCAACAAATGGTGCTGGCAAAACTGGATCTCCACATGCAGAAGATTAAAGCTGGACCCATACTTGTCACCATGTACAAGATTTAAGTCCAAATGGATCAAGAACCTTGATTTAAGGCCAGAGACTTTAAAAACCATAATTGAAAGGATAGGGAACTCCCTCGAGCTGATTGGGCTAGGCCAACATTTCCTAAACAGACATCCAATGGCACAGTCACTGCTACCAACTCTCAACAGTTGGGATCTTGTGAAATTAAAGAGCTTCTGTTCAGATAAAGAGATTGTCACACGAGCTCAAAGGCAACCCACAGAATGGGAGAAAATCTTCACTAACCACACATCTGATAGAGCTTTACTGTCCAGAGTGCACAAAGAACTTAGAAAACTAAACTCCAAGGAAAACAATGGCCCAATTAAAAAATGGGCCCTGGAACTTAAAAGAAACTTTACCAGGGATGAAATTAAAATTTCTATCAAATATCTTAAAAAATGCTCCACTTCCTTAGCCATCAGGGAAATGCAAATCAAAACTTCCCTGAGATATCATCTCACCCAGGTCAGGATGGCAAAAATCCACAATACAAACATCGACAAATGCTGGAGAGGATGTGGAGAGAGGGGAACTCTGCTACATTGCTGGTGGGAATGCAGGCTTATACAGCCACTCTGGCGAGCCGTCTGGAGATTCTTAAAAAATTAAAGATTGAAATGCCATATGACCCTGTGATTCCACTTTTGGGTATAATCCCCCATACAGCAGAGGTTCACCTCGATAGCACAAGCTCGACCATGTTCATAGCAGCACTGTTTACAATAGCAAAGTCATGGAATCAACCTAAATGTCCAACAATTGACAAGTGGATAAGGAAACTGTGGTACATCTATACAATGGAGTACTACTCAGCCATCAAAAATGATGAATTATTGGAATTTGCTGGGAAATGGATGTCATTAGAAACAATTATATTAAGTGAAGTATCCCAAACCCAGAAAATTAAGCGCCGTATGTACTCCCTAATAGGTGGCTCCTAGTACCAAACTCACCCAGCCCACATTGAGACTCTCAAAAGTAAACCTATGTAACACAGTAATTGCAAGGATTATGAACAAGAGAGAATGGGTAGGAGGGCCACACCAGAAACAAGGAGAGAGGGGACCATGTTACAGCAGAGAAAATAGGCTTCCATCAAGGTCTGCAAGTAAGTAATGAGAAACCTGGTTAAGTTCACAGACATTCTTTCCTGATCTCACCAGAAGGGGAGGGCATATAGTCTAGCAGATAAAAAGTAATCATTTTGCAAATGGGTGATGTACCCCTCCCTCACTGAGGTTTCCTACTTTTATTACATCTGCCCTTGAATGTGCTATTATAACAAGACTCCAGTTTAACAGCTTTTTGTCTCTGGCCAGGGGGTGACATACAGTGCCCAGCAGAATGGAGTGAAGGGCATTGCAGGAGCAGCAAAACTGCAAAAGAAAATCAACAAACCACAATCTAGAACTTCAGAGTCTCTATATCAATCACGTAGAACTAGGCCAGCCTAATTTCTCCCCGTCCTGGAGCTCAGGGACATTTGCGGAAGAGGGGGCAGTAAGATTGTAAGAGCAAAAGGATGGGAGGAACAACGATTTGCAAGATTCTCAACAATAGTTGGGGCCAAAGCAATCATAATGGGACTTTGCATGCCCTGCGCAATGTCCAGCGCACTGTTGCCCTCATAAAGTCTAGCATCTGTTAAGGGCACCGAGATCCCTGGAGGCAAGGGATTGACAGCCATAGTAGTGCTCCTATGCTTACGGGGAACAAGAGAAAGGGCTTATGGAAATGCCACTGGGTCCTTATATGTCATCGGAGAGGAGGACCCAGTGGAGAGTCAGGCGTACACAATAAAGGACTCTCTGGGAATTGGGGGGGAGGCACTGGGGGATGGGGAGGGGGAGGAGGGGGTTCGGGGGGAGGAGGGGGGAGGGAGGGAACTGGTAAAAAAATTTTAAAATGTATAATTACATTTTTAATAAAAAAAATTTCATAGACACATGATTTCAATGAAAAAAAAAAAGAACATACAGGGGAAACTTAGGGACTGCAGCTGGATAAGTGAAGGGAAGTGCGCCTATCAGTGGGGTGGCCTGAGGAGGGGCAACTTGGTATGCCACAGAAGCCTGAACTCCCACTACAGTAGACAATGCAGAGAGAACCCCCCAGGGGTCCATAGAACGGCCAGGTAGGAGAGTGGGAGGGGTGGAATGGACTGACGACGAGAAGGGAGGGGCATGGAAGGGAAGCAGGATCGAGGGAAGCAGGGGTAGGTACTCAACATGCTTGTAAAACTAAAAAATAAATTTAAAAAAGAAGTATGGCATCGTGTACATAGTGGACATTAATTATCAATTACTAAATAAGATTCCCAAACACTGAGAGGAGAGTGTCTCCTATTGTGGAAACTCAAAGGCAGTCTACATTTGAAGGAACCCAGTTCAGTTGAATTTTGTATGAAATCTGTATAGCAATATTTGGCCAAACAATAGAATCCTATTTTTAGCAGACCGAAAGTTGCCTTTGGGACACTGAGATAAAATTACTGTCTTTCTAAGAAACATACACCTCAAGTTTCTTTCTAGTGGACCTTCATCTCAGGGCTATGGCCACGTGTAACAACGGTGCCCAGGTGCCAGGACTAGAACCCAGTACATTCATAACTTCTCTGCTCTGATGAGTAAGAGGTTCTCACATGTCCCAGGAAAACCAAGTCATTACCTCCTGTCCCTTCTGTCACAGGAGACAAGATTCACACCCTGACTAGTGTCGCTTCTTAATGGACCTGTTTTGATGGGTGGAAAGTTTTGTTGAAACCTTACATATTGAATGAAGCCTTTAGCTCCTCACGTGATAATCTTAGAGCACCAGGCTTTGGGCAGTGCTGGGGTGGGGTCCTCACAAGGACATTAGAGTCCTTACAATAACCTTATAATCACCACAGGTGAGGCTCCAGGGCTCCCTCAGTAACAACAAGGAAGCCCTGTGTCATCAGTTGAATGTGAATCATCCCTTACAGGCACATGTGTTTGAATCCTTGGCTGTGTTGGGGAAAGTCATTGCAATTTTCAGAGGTGGAATCTTCCAGAAAAAAGGGATGCTCCAAGGGCAGGCCTTGAGGTTTGGTAGCCCAGCCCCACTTCCAGGTCTCTCTCTGCCTCCCAATGGGGGCAGCGACTTAGACCAGCCTCCTGCTTCCGTCCCCAGCTTCTGCTGTGCAGTTCCTGCTATGATAGCACCTCCTCTGCCATGACACGACCTCTGGAACCAAAGCTAAATAATCTCCCTACATCCCTTTCTGCCCAAGTGTGAGTCTTATCACACAATCCCAGAAAGAACCGGGATAGTACCCATGATATCACCTATCAGAACTTTGGAGCTGAGAAATCAATTTTCTTATTGACAGTATTTTAACACAATGTTCTGAGCTAAACCCTCTGCCTTCAGTGCTTTCCTGCTCTTCCTCATTTGAGTCCCTCTTTCCTGGGTTTAGATTCAACTTTCCTGGGGAGATTTGTTTCAGCGGCACTTTCAGATTCATCTTTGCATCGAATTCATTTGTCTCCTCTAGTGCCATTCAGGGTTTCAGAGGAAACACGTCTTGTCTCCTTTATTCAGCTCCAGCATTTATCAGCTTCCTCTTCTATACTCCAGGGAAATTCCCGTTCTCTGGGCAATTGGCATAGAACTTGCAGGTGCTGCCACAGATATCTTAAGTTTGGCTCCTGAACGTTAAGGAGCAAACACAGACGTGAGTCAGGGGTGAGGAGGAGGAGGAAGATAGTTTTCCTAAGATGCCAGAATACAAACACTGGTCTTTGCCTAGCATCACCATTTTGCAGAGATAATGTTATGTGTTTATTAGGTATTTTCTCTCTGAACACAGGAAGTTCTCATCCCAGCTTCTCTTGCAGCTAAATGAGGTCACATAATCAGTTCTGCCTATGATGTTCGGTGCTGGCATCAAAGTGGAGTTTCACACAACTGAAGAACAAAGTTCTCTGAGGGGACGTTTCCTCAGACAAAGGCGGTAGGACCAGCTGTCTAGCAAGTTTAGCTGATTGGCAAGCTCTGGGTTCAATGGAGAGACCCTGACTTAATGATAAAAGGGGGAAAAGATGGGAGAAGACATCTGACAGCAATTTTGGACCTCCATGCACACACATGGATGTACAAATACACATGCACATGCATTTCCATGCCGTGAACATGTCTGTATGTTGATGGACCCTCCACATACATGGTCAACTAACTACATAAATAATAGAAAAGGTGTGGAGGTAACAGGCAGCTTCACGATGATCCCCTTCCTCTGTAGGATCTACTCAATCCCAGGCTTCAGTGCCGACACTGCTGGATGATTTCCCAGATCTCACCAAAGTGGGTGTGTCCTTCCTTGAAGCATCCTGCATCCATCTTTACGACCCGTCCCTTCCCTCGCCCTCCCATTCTCCGACTAGAACTCCATCCCCATTCATAAATCTTGATGATTGTATTAAGGACAAATGGCTGCCCCTGACCAGTAAAGCCTGAACATATCCAGTGTTCTTCCCTCTGTAGAATGAGGAACGCCCAGGACACCCACAAAGATTCTCTTTCCAGCACCCCTTCTTAGACAGGCTCAGTTTTGACCCTCTTCAGAATTGTCTTTGCGAGCTAGCTGTCTACTTGGAGAGGTTTAAGTCCTCGAGTATACACAATGGTAGCTGACTGTGGATGGACACAACAGAAGAGAAACTGGAAAAGTACCAATTCAGACCCAGTTCAGGCTCACCCATTGCCCCACTGCCAGCATCTTCTGATTTGAGTTGTCCTTTAAGTCAGAATAATGCCCCACAATGTTGCTGACCCTGGCCTTTTCCTTTGCCTTTGGAGGAGGATTCTCCCACCATGCACAGTCACACATGCCTGCCTAAGACTGGCCTAGGTACCATCTCAAAAACAGCACACAGACACTAGAGACCTTCATACGACCTTTAGTCACAGTGCACACAGAAAAGGTAAATAGTGCTTAAAAAGCCAGACTTCTGGAGAGACAAAATAAACGACTGTTTCTCCTAACAACATCTGAGATATTTTAGAGATAGAACAAAGTTGATCTGACTTAAGAAATCTGTTGAAACACAACAAAGGGAAGAGATGCAGCACCCCACCCCCCCCGCTTTGTTGAAAGTCCTTCAGGTGACATCCACTCTTCACTGTCCTGCCTTTCAACCAGCACATGCCTGACATATAATACAACATTTATAAATTAAGAAAGCCCACCTCTTTTAAGTAATGTTCTTTAAATCTCCATTTCTGACAGTTCTACTATTTGCACAGTAACTATAATAGGCGTATATTTTGGAAAATAGTGAATAAAAACTGACAAGCTATCTGGGGAATCTGAATGTATAATTGATAGGGGCATAAATTAATATGATTAGGCTTTTATTGGGTGCCGAGGCTGCCAAAGCTACAAAAGGGGCCTGAAGTGAATCACGGCTGTGGTCTGGAGCTGATAGACATCAATATGTAACGGGGATACATTCGAGCATCCTCGTGCGGTCCACTCACGACAGCACTGAGCCTAATTGAAATTTTTATCTTTTTGTTGAATATAGACAGTTTTGGCTGATCATTTCCATTGTAAAGAATAGCAAAGTAGGCGATTGTGTGCGTGTATACTCCACTGTTTTTAATGAAGTAATGAAGGTCTCAATACAGTCACTGTTTGGGAGACCGACGCTTTGTGAAGTCCCTTGGGCCAAGCTGGTTCCCGGACATTCGTACACTACGGATCATTTCAATATCAGGTAGCTGTGTCTAAGCCAAAGTAAGGATGGTAGAGGATTTGGCTGTCTGGGGGGAAACTGATTTTCCATCATCGTTGATGGTTTATTTGGCCCTGTATAAAGACCCTTTCTTAATGACGATAATAAAATGAGTCTTTGCTAAATCATAGCTCTGTTTCTATAAACAATGCAATTAAAATAATCTTCCCTTCCAGTGTCAGTAGCAAGACATATGACTTTCTATTAACTAGCCATCACCTCTTATCACCAGTATTCTTGTTTATATATTGTTCCCCGCCATAAGTTTCGGGTTGTCATTCTATAACAAACACCAGGAGGCTGTGGTGGTATTTACCCAACGACGTCTTCACTTTGCGAGATCAAAGCGCTTACATCTATAATTTCCCAGAACTTCTTCGTTTTATAGCACATAAAGCACCACTCACATTTTACATCTGCCCTTGGCAGTCATAAGATTAAGATGTGAAATGAACTCAACATGATTTTGGGGGAACGTTTGTGTACTACCACCAGAAAGGTCGGTATCTTTTATGTACGTTGTGATAAAAGTGAGTGTTGATATCTAGGGACAGGACAATGAAAAGTAATGGAGCACTGGAACTTTCTTGGTGACCCCATGAAGCGATTTATGAACCTTTTATCACCCCTCCTATGAAGTTGTCATAAAAATGATCTTTTAATTAAACATAACAGGAAAACTTGGTACCCTCACTGGAGTGCTTCCGGCCTGGTGAGTTAACACTTTTAATGACATAGGTAGACAGCAACATTTTTTAAAGCACTTTAAAACATTTTCAAAGCTATGCCGTCTATATCTTGAGGTACCCAAGAGACCAAAGAGCAAAAATAAAACAACTAGAAGGTTTCTTTGCCCAGAAAAGACACCTGGACTTGGGAAAGATACCCTCTCTGCCTTACTGAGCACATACTGTGTGCAAGGCATTCTGGGAAGAACTTTGCCATTGGGATCTGGTGCTGATTCTGTCACTATTTGGGTGCATGACTTTGGACACTTCATCTGGGACACAGTTTTTCCACTTGAAGATGGGATGGGAGAAAAGGAAGAATTGGACTAAATAGTCTCTAATTTCAATTTTAAACTGCAATGTTTGGTAGAGATAAGAAATAAAGACAAAAACAGAAAAGAGTCAGAACAAAAGATCTTTATTGAAAACACCACAAACTGCCAACTACTGTGGGTCTGGGAGACTGTGTTTTATAGCAAAAGCGTGCAGGTCAGAGATATGCTTCCAAGCCAGTCTGCGAGCCTTGGACTTAACTAGACATAGGATCAATTTAGAAAGAAAAGTCAGTATAGGCCAAAGTGCCTGGCAACTCATGTGACCCAGGAAAACTAAAATTTAGTTATCCTAGTGAAAAACCAGGCCGACCTTGTTCATACTGGTCTGAAAGAGAAGAGTCATGATCAATCTATCACTTATCTTTCTGGAGCATGAGCATAGCTCTAGAAAAACAGTTTGCTCCATGTTTTGGTAAACTGGAACCTCTGAGAGACACAGGAGCAAATCATCATGAGGAGAGGTGAGGAGAAGTGAGGAGAGGTGGAGAGGTGAGGAGAGGTGAAGAGAGGTGAGGAGAGGTGAGGGAGGTGAGGAGAGGTGAGGAGAGGTGAGGGAGGTGAGGAGAGGTGAGGAGAGGTGAGGAGAGGTGAGGGAGGTGAGGAGAGGTGAGGAGAGGTGAGGAGAGGTGAGGGAGGTGAGGGAGGTGAGGAGAGGTGAAGAGAGGTGAGGAGAGGTGAGGGAGGTGAGGAGAGGTGAGGGAGGTGAGGGAGGTGAGGAGAGGTGAGGAGAGGTGAGGGAGGTGAGGAGAGGTGAGGAGAGGTGAGGAGAGGTAAGGAGAGGTGAGGAGAGGTGAGGGAGGTGAGGAGAGGTGAGGGAGGTGAGGGAGGTGAGGAGAGGTGAGGGAGGTGAGGGGAGGTGAGGAGAGGTGAGGGAGGTGAGGAGAGGTGAGGGAGGTGAGGACAGGTGAGGAGAGGTGAGGGAGGAGGAGAGGTGAGGGAGGTGAGGAGAGGTGAGGGAGGTGAGGAGAGGTGAGGAGGTGAGGACAGGTGAGGAGAGGTGAGGAGAGGTGAGGGAGGAGAACAGGTGAGGAGAGGTGAGGGAGGTGAGGAGAGGTGAGGGAGGTGAGGAGAGGTGAGGAGAGGTGAGGGAGGTGAGGAGAAGTGAGGAGAGGTAAGGGAGATGAGGAGAGGTGAGGAGAGGTGAGGAGAGGTGAGGGAGGAGGCCAGCTCCTCGGGGCCGAGCCCTGGATTACTCCAAGCCCAAGGATTTGAAGCCTCCTTTTTAAATTAGTTTTGGGACTGGAGAGATGGCTCAGGAGTTAAGACTTTGGCTTACAAACAGAAATACTGAGTTTGGATCTCGGGTTCCACATAAAAACATCAGGTGGAAATGGCTGCGGCCTGCACTTCCGGCCCTGGTGTGTCAAGCATGGGTAATCCCAGAGCAAAGCAAAAAGAAGGTAGAGAAATTTGGGATGATTCCCCAGGCCACCCTTGGGCCTCCACAGTGACACACGATGTTCTCCCTCCCTCTCTCTCTCTCATACACACACACACACACACACACACACACACACACACACACACACACACTAAAATAAATAAAGTATAAAGCTAGTATTCATTGTTACCAACATTTGGCATCTTAGAAATTTTCCCATCCTTTACTCCTCTAGCATAAAGATTTGTCACTCATGGCTCTCTAGTAAATGGAATTGTCCTTAACATTTCAATTCCCGAATATTTTTCTGAAGAGTGGTGCACACTAACCACAGAGCCACTAGACATGTTGGAAATACCAGTACAACTTAAAGAGGTAGCACATGATAAACCACTTTATGGCAGCCAATCACATGAGATTGAGTGGTGTTGCAGTTCGCCTGCATGGCTGCTGATAAATGACCATCAAACAGCTTAAGGGGACAAGGGGTTTATTTCCTTATGACAGTTCAGTTGCAGTTCTCAGTCCAGCTTGACAGGGAGAGCACACACCAACACAGGGCCTAGGAAACTGGCCACACCATCACTACGTAATAGGTGAGAGAGGGACTATCCTTACTTGCAGACCAGCATGTCTGGCCAAGTGTTCACAAGGATGCCGACTCTCTCAACCAGCTCTCTGCATTTTATTCCAGGGCCTAGTCCCACCCACCATGGGCTGGGCCTTCCCCATCAGCTAGACAATCTCTTGCAGGTTTGCTCTGGGTTTAACTCAACCACTAATTCTCCACAAATGTGTCCAGAGTCCAATCCCCAACCATCAGGTTGACACCTGTGCCCAGCTATGACAGGTGGGTTCACAGGAGGGCTTCTCGCTGCCTCTTGTCTTCTTGTGACACCAGCTGAAGTAAAGAAACGAATAACTCCATACTCATGTAGCTCATTTTCTCCATTCCATCATATACTAACCCTTTTTGCTATAGCTGCAGTGAAATATGAAAGTAACCTATTTGAATGTTCTGTCTCTCACTTCCATTTTATGTGCCCACGTGATTGAGCTAAGCCGTGCCTAGTTGGTTGGTCAAGAGAGATTTCGGGTATGTTTGTGAAGATACTTTGGGAAGACACTGGCATTAGTGGAGTGAGGGAAGGCCGTCCTGCCAACATGGGTGTGTGCAATGCAATCAGTAAGTCAGAGCAGAGAGACCGAGAGGGTCTCTGACGAGCGTGAGTGTTCATGCTCTTCTGTCTGGACACTGGTGTCTCCTCTTCCCCAGCACTGGAATCACACCAGGACTCACCATTGTCTCCTCTGATAATCAAATCTTTGTTCTTGCGCTGGAACTATGCTACTGGCTTTACTAGGCCTGGAGTCCACAGGTTGTGGACCTCTTAGTAATTAATAATTAAGAGGAATAATAAATTACTACTAATAGTAGTAATTAATTTATTACTCTAAGCATTCTGATGTGATGTAAATCTCACACACAAGCACACAGACACACATACAAGTACCACACGTTTCCCATATCCATGCACATACTACATACACACACCCCCCCACAGACACAGACACAGACACACACACACACACACTGCACGTGCATACACACAGCTCATTGCTGCTTTCTGTTCAGGAACCCTTGTCTAACACACACACAAACATTGTGATATTCATGTCACAAGCTCTGGCTTTGACTCCCACCATCGCACAAACAAGTTGCCGCGGCCTACACTTATAATCTCAGCAATCAGAAGCTTATCTCAAAAGGATCAGAAGCTCAGGTCATCCTTAGTTGCACAGCAAGTTCAAGGCCAGTCCAGGACACCTGAGATTCTGTCTGAAATAAAAAAAATTGCTGCTTTTAAGAGGCTGAGGATATAGTTCAGTGGTAGAGCAATTGTCCAGCATTCCTGTTGATGCTAATTCTATTAGTTCTTAGTCTATCTATTTATTAATGCTGGGAATCAAACCCAGGGTCTTGAATAAGGTTGGGCACTTTTCTGTCAAGCCGCACTCTCTACCCCTGTGAACATGTTTCCCAAGTCCAGAGGTGTGGTCTGTGAGCCAGACGCCCACCTGCTTGTGGTCACTGTTGGCATGTCTGCTTTCTTCACCTGGCTCTGCTGAATCTGTGCGTCCCACATGGAAGGTGCAGGCCCTGTCATGGAAGGAATTAATGAGGAACAGAAAACTACCGCTCCTGCGAATGTAGAGCGAGGTACATTTTTCCCCCACTCATTTCAACTCAGGAAAGATTCCTTATGACAGTTTATAGCACGTTATCAATCTCACTTTTATTGCAAAGTGGGCTTTATGTTTTTTTCAAGAGTAGGTGAAGGGCAGCTCATAAGGCTGTAGCACTGATATGAACTGTGCACACTGCTTTGGGAAAATAATTATTTTTAAAGCACATTTTAGCAAGCTACCAAGTATCTCAGGAATAGATGTTCCTCTCTTTTTAATTTTTTATTCAGGGGGCGCAGAGCAGACATATGTATGCCGTGGTGTCTGTGTGTGGAGGGCAGAGGATAACACTCAAAGGTTGGTTCTCAGAACTAACGAGATAGCTCAGTCTTACCCACTGAACAGTCTTGCTGGACCTACCTGTGCTTACTTTGAAATCAAATTATTATTTTCTAATACCTCTTTTCTTTGGCCTTTTCATGAATAAATGGATTTATGAGTTTTCACCCCTCACAACCCATCCCTTTTCCTGTCTCACTTCAAATCTCTCCTCTCCAGCCTCCTGGAGTCTTCCTCCTATTTTTATGTATCTGTGTGTGTCTGGCCCACTGAATTTCATTTGGAATGTCTAAACTGGAAGATTCCTGAGTTGTTGCTGGGTTGACTTATCAGTGAGCAAATCAGTGAGTAAAGAAGTCCCCCGCCTCCTGTCTGACATTAAATAGTCTCTCAAGGGGGTGTGGTGTCACTTGAAATCTTCCCTCTTCTGTGGGGGAATGTTCATAGGCTGGAAAATCTTGCTGAAATTGACATTTCTATAGTGAGTTCATTCTTGAGTGTGGCAGCCCTGTTAGGACCAGAGGATATTAGAAGTTTATTTTTCTAGTTTTACAAGTATATTGAGTATTTATCCCTATTTCCCTCCCCCGCTGCCTCCCATTTTCCTTCATTACCTTAATCAACCCATCCCACTCCCTCCCACCTTCCTGCCTGGCTGCTTCTATAGACCCCCAGGATTCCTCCCTCTGGATTGTCTACTCTTATGGGGGTTCAGGCCTCTTTGGCATACCAAGTTGCCCCTCCTGAGACCACTGATAAGGGCATTTTCTTTCAGTTATCCAGCTTTAGTCTCCAAGGTTTCCACTGTGTGTTCTTATCTCTCTTGAGTTCCTCAATAGTCTATGAGACGTGTTGCTATGTCAGTCATTATGCAGGTCTGGTAAGGACAAGTTTCATTACAATGAGTTCCTGGATGCAGCAGACCTGCTTTGAATGGAATGTCTTATTCACGGGTGAACCTTCCCATCTTTAGGTTCTTACAATCTCACGGTTCCTCTCCTGCGAGGTTCCCAAAGCCTTAGGATGGGGAGAGACTAGGCTTGCCTGATTCTGGGTGAACTTTGTTGGGTCGCGGGTACTTTGCATTATGGCGGCCACTATTTTCCACTCCACTGCTCCTCTACTGCCCTAGGCTGTGCCTTGTCAGGGTGTTGAGATCCTCTGTCTCTGTTATAGAAGTATTTTCTAGGCTGAGTGCTAAATGTTCTTCAATCTATGAAGAAATCTATTGATTTACATTCTTACCAGTTCCTCTTCCGCATGCTTCCTGAGCCTTGGGAAACCAGTGGGAAATCAAGGTTAGTTTTTAAAACTTCTCTCTGTGCCTCACATTATTCAGGTGGATGAGAGCCATCTAGACTCAAACTAAGGAAACCCAAAGCCGATCCCACATCCCTGCTTCTCTTGGGAAGCTCTTGTTTCTTCCTCCTTCACAGTTCCATGCAGAAGTAGCTTTCCTAGAGGAACTTTCTACTTCCTTCATAGCCCGCCAAGACACTACAATGAAGCAGGCATCTGATGGGTGAATACAGCCATCTGTGAGCACTCAGAGCATGCGCGCACCATCTGTGAGCATGCGCAATTAAACGCTCGGTTCTACAATTCATCCTATGCTGCCTGCGACCCCTCTTGTCTCTTCTCGCCCATGCCATGTGGTTTTTCCAACCACTGATCATGACTGGAAATCTGTATTCGGTTCAGATGGTTGTAATAAGAATCTTTGGTTCTAGCATTAAGATTTATTTTAAAAATACTTTAATAAAGCCCACTTTTCTTCATGAGTATGGCTAGCTGATAATCTCCATCACATAATGTCGCCTGATCAAAGACAGGCCTTCACCACCCTTACAGACTGGCAGGTACACAGGACAGAGAGAGGTATTGGGAATCTGTGTGTCCAAATTCCAGTTCTGCCCATTACCGTCCCTTCTGCCGCAGATGCTAGGCCCTGTCTGCGCTCAATACAGAAAGAGTCCTGCGGAGGGATCTGTGCGTCCAGATGCCTACAAGCACAGCAGAGGGAACACTTCAGGATCCCCAAGAACAGAGGTCCCGCAGCCGCTGCTGCTTTCAGAACTAGCCCCAAGTGCAAGTGTCTAAACAGCACGGGAAGATTTCTTTTAGAATCTATTATCTTCCCATTGGGTCAGTATGTCCTGCTCATAGACAGATGGCCACTGGCGGACTCTGCACACTTGCATCTGCCTCCTACAACTCTCATGGACGTGCAGTCCTCTGTTCCTCATTCCTGTTTCATGAAAATCTTGCAGCATTTGTCCCTCGGGCTTTTGAATCTCTTTTTCCTCCTGAACAGTTCATGATGTATCATGTCTGAGGGTCCCTGTGCTGACCCCAGAGCTTGACGGACTTCTAGGAAACAGATTAGACAACACCATAGAAGTCTGCAATGAGAAGCTGGTTTCTTGCATGCTAATGACTTGCGACTAGCAGGCCCTAGATGGCCAAGTTTGATGGAGTTTCTCAAGAGCACGCTCCCATGCAGGCCCCCTTCAGGTATCTGTGGGCTCTGTTCAGAGGAACCCCCCCCCAGCTTCCTCAGAGCCCTCCCCATGCATGCCTGCTGCAGGGCTGGAGGGAGTCATCTTCTATCTTTTGCTCTCTAAAGTGATCTAGTGTGGAAAATAGATTATGTGCTTCACGAATTATGAACTAAAGAATTAAAACAGGATTCCTCACGAGCGTACAGGAAAATAGCAGCTTGGTACTTATCAATGTCAACCCTGGTTCGTGTGGAAAAAAAAAAAAAGGCAGTTTGTCTCTGTGCTCGGTGTGTCTCATTTTGCAGCCTGTGTGTTTATTCTTACAGTCACTATTTAACCAGGTTTAATAATCTCAAGCTACTATATCTTGCCACAAAATCATATGTCACTAATATACACTCACACAACCCCACATTCTAATGTTATTTCTTAACGCAACATCAGAAATGCTATAACATGGCCTGGGATGCTAAAGGCACTTAGGGATCTTATAAGGAGAAAAACAGAGGAAAGGAGGAGGAGAGAAGAGGGGGAGTGGGAAAGAGAAGAGGAAAAATGACGAGAAGAGAGGGTGAGAAGGGGTGAGAATTGAGGGGAAGAAATCCATGGGGGGATTCGTACATTTCTAGATCAAAGCAAATTGTAGGTCTGAAGCCGAGACCCAGTAGAGAGGTGACACTTTTCTAGCTATTGGCAGGGAAAGGGACCTGCAAGTAGTGGGAGCAAATCATCAGGATTCAAGAGAGTAGAAAACTCACAAATATCAAGTAAGCTGCAATCTGAAACATTCTCCCCAACAATGCGACCCACTGATGCCCTTCCCACCTGGACAGAAGAAAATCCCCCAGGGGCCCAGGACCGAATGCTTGATGGGGCAGGTGATTGAAGGCAGCACCTGGTCAAGGACTGGCCCTTGATTTTATGAAAGACAGAACCTCGATGGGATGGCTAAGCTCATCCACGAAGTGGCTGAGATCTAGACACATCTGGAAGATGAATCTCTGGATATGCCTTTTGAGGATTATCTTGATTTGGTTCACTGAGAGAGGAAGACCCGCTCCGTGTGGGTGGTACCCTTCCAGGGTTTGGATGACACCAAAGGAGAGAGTGGATCGAACACATCCATCACTTTCTGCTTCTTGCCTGCAGATGGAATGCAATCAGTTCCTTCAAGCTCTTTCCCCGCACATCCTCACCATGATGGACAGTAAGCTCAAACTGTGAACCAAAATAAAGTCCTTCTTTAAACTGCTCTGGTCAAAATATTTAACCACAATAACAGGAAAAATAATTGAGACATTAGAGTAAACTTATTCATTAAACATGTAGGTTTTCAGAGCGGTAGACTAAACTTAGGGGCCTCGCGCAAAGCTAGCAATTGCTTAGGCAGTTGAAAATCTTTTAAGCAAATGTTGTAGCATCTGCTGCACTCGAGGTTCTAAGAGGTGAGTAGAAAATAAGAGGAAACATCTTAAAAGAAGACAGGAAAGATCCTGCTGTAAGGCTCCAGTGTCCCTTTCCTTAACCTGTATTTTCATGCAGATGTGACACTGTTGCTTGCACAGCTGGATACCATTCTTCTGATTTATATTTCCACTTACAGATCTAGCAAAAAAAAAATTGGGAAAATAGAAAGACTCTGTTCACTGCCCTTGGTCCTGGAACCAAGGTTTGAGAATCTGTCATTGTAAGCGAAAGCTCTCAAATGGCGCCTAAATCACATTCTAAATATATAGCAGGATGTTTTAGTATTTGGTGAAAATGTTCTTTTTTAAGGGTTCCCCCCACACCCAAGCACCAATTACATATTCATTGCTTTCCTAAGTGCTTTCGGTTATGTAGCCCCCACATAGTATTTCAACGTGAGGTTAATTGCAGCTAAAGAAAAGTTTATGATTAATCCAGACAGGTATTTTTCTTCATTGTCTAACACATAAATCCATTAAATTCTCATCCATCTTGTCATCCTCTCCTTGAATACTTGGTTATATGACCTGCAATACCAGTTCGGTTTCGTGATTGTAATTGTGATTGGCAGAGAGCTTTCAGAGTTGCAATAAATTTTGCCACAGGCAAAGGGATTTCGTACAGCCCCCCATTCCATCGCGAAATCTAAAATTTTAACTATCTTATTACTGGCAAATAGCACCGTTCAGAAGACAGAATCAACACAAGGGACAGGAAATTTCTTGGCACTTCCCAGGGTGGGAAAAGACAGTGCTTCCTGCACATTTTTACCAACTAAGAAAATTCTTGAACTTTTATATTTAGAATGTGCTTAAAATACTACTATAGAGTTTAACTTACAATGAGAGATGCTCAGGGATATAAACATGCATTTCCCAAAAGCTGCACAAGTAACTGAGTGGATGGATAAGGTTGATATCATACTCCCTACATTCTAGATTATTCTCTCAGTTTTCACAGTCTCTGCAATTGGCCTTGGGAAAGGAGACCTTGAAGCAGTTTGCATTCAGCATTTTTATCCTCCACCACCAAAGCATACTGCTTTCTGTCACCTTGGATTGTGGAAGGGTTCTGGATCTTCAAGGTGCTGTATAGGTGGTTTTCAAAGGCCACAGATAATCCCGGGAGACCAGAAAGATCACAGGAAGTGGGCAGCATCTTTTCCTCTGTCCCGTTTCTTTTCTGGACACGATGAAGAAAATTTCAGGGACTGTGTGGTGCATATGCACATATGTGCATGCAGCTGGGTTTGTATAAACAAGTAGCCCATATGCCCATGATACATGCATTCCTCCTTGAAATTTCAGTTGTTGACACGCTGAAGAATTGGGTACGTAAATTATTTTCTGCCCCTAGGCACTTTAACCTGAAAGGCCAGCACTTACTGGGCTGGCCACCACAGGTCTCCTCTGTCCTTGTCAGCACTATAGGGTAATATTTTTTAACATGGATGAACAGCTTTCGGAAATCTCTGCAATGTATTAAGCACGAACGAGCCTTTCTTCAACATTGGACTTGCGTGTCTTCCCTTCACGTTCATTTCTCTACAACAAACATATTTATTGGAGCCATTAGGAGAGAAATCTCCCTCTCCATAAATGTTTGTCTTTTCTTTTATCCCCTGTATAGGATCATGAGGAAATAATGGAAGGTCTTGTTGGGTAGCTCTGTGTGTGTGTGTGTGTGTGTGTGTGTGTGTGTGTGTGTGTGTGTATACTGGGGAGCATGCGTGCACTCTTTTTCTTTCCTAGAAATTCCCATTCTGTGCACTATAGTCATTCAATATTCCTTAAAAAGGCTAGGTTCTGCTGATTTGTTTTGACAGAGAATTTGGGCTAAGCGACAGACAGCTGGGAATCACAGTCACTGAAAATTGACATCTTTTCCATATTGTTGTTTGCAAATGACTCTTTACTTTGCCATATCAATTGATGTTACTAAAATAAACCTAGGATCTAGGGTTTTTTTGTTGTGGTGGTGGTTGTTTTGCATGGGTGTGTGTGGACGTGTGACTGGGTGTGGTTGTGTGCAGAAGAGGGCACGCAAGTGTGTTGTGCTTTAGGAGGTTCAAGGGTGACATCAGGAATCATCCTCGATTGCTCTTCCTCCTTATTGCTTTGCTCTGGGATTTTCCAGGCTCTGCCCTCCAGGAACAAAAGTACAGGTTGCTGCCATTTCCACCTGGCATTTTTTAGCATCTTCCGACAGCCAGGCAGGGCGATGTTCTCTGGTTCAGGATTCCAGTGTTCTTGGCTGGGAATTCAGTCGACCTCAGAGGACATTTCACTCGTGTTGCGGGAGTAGCCATCCTGGTGCAGCTGGCCCAGGTAGGGATGAGTGTTCTGGACACGGGCCTCTGCATGTGAGTGGCAATGCAGTGATAGCCACTGTCCCGGCCTGTCCCTGCATCCAATTCTGTAGTTCTCACAATTGCTGCGACCCGGCAGCCAGCAGAGCCAAGCAGGAAGTAGGGGCTTCCCACGTGACTTCTCACAGTTCCCTGTGGGTTTGCTGGGGAGTTGTGCCCTGGCGTCGGGGAATGAGCTTCCATCGTGATGCACCAGGCGGGTATGGGGCGCGCTTCCCCTCAAATACTCCTGCTGATGGCACAGCAGGCTCAGATGGTGCCAGGCAAGCTGAGCGTGCATCCCGAAGACATTGTGCAGAAAGCCACCGGCCTCACTAACCCGGGTGCTCGCAGTCTCTCCGAATGCCAGGCACCACGCGACCCACTTTGTGACCCATTTCTGCTCTCAGAGCATGGCGGACAGAGAGGGAACCGGTGTCGCCGGGACCCAGCTGCTGCTGCTGTTACCCTGCTGTTGCCGCCGCCGCCGCCGCCGCCGCCCTGTTGCTGCTGCGGCTGCCGTTGCTGCTTCCGCAGCAGGTCTAATAGAGGAAGAACTATTTTTAATCTTCTCACCTTTAACGTCTACCTACACTGCTGTATTCGAAGACACGAGGTCAGCTAGCGAGCCCTGGAGACCTTCTCTACCCTAGTGTATTTTCCAACTGCAGTAGCAGCCTTTGGACCTGGGTAACACCCCTGGACCGCAGTCTGCTCTCCAAGGTGTCAGTCATGGCGGAAGTTATTAGGCGGAGACTTATCTATGAATATATTTCACTTAGACGGTGGAAGCTTAACTTTTGGACATCAAATATTTATGCCTGAGATGTAAATCTGTTAAGCTTACAATTCAATGACTTGTGACAAGTGTATGTGTTTGTCTAAGGCATAGCCTAATTAAGGTATACAACACCTCTATCACTCTTGAAACCCCCCTGAGGCTTCTTCCGCCTCATCCTCACCAGCCACAACCAGTTTCAGTTTCTAGCCTCAAGGATCACTTCACGGATTTTTGGTCTTCTGAAATATGTAATTGTATAATGTATACTTTTGTCTATGATTTTTTAACTTGTGACAATATTTTCAGAGACTTATCTGTGTTGTTGTGTTTGCATCCATTCTTTTTTATAACTAAGTAACATTCTATTATATAATTATAAAGCAGTGTATCAATGCCATTGATAAATAAACATTTGGTTTTTCAGACAATAATTCTAGCTATTCTTGGGGTATGAAGTGATAAGTCATCGTGATGTTTATTTTAGATTTCCCTAAGAGTCTGTGACATTGGTCATCTTGTTGGATACTTATGGTTCATTCCTGTATCTTTTTTTAGTAAAGTATTTATTGGATACTTGACACTTTTCTAATTGTATTGAAGGAGTTTTATTTTTTAGAGATAATTTTCAAAAAGTTTTACTAGACATAGTCATATGCTATGCCAAAAAAAATTAAGATGAACTAAGCCTTGAAATTACATCATTCTATTTCCTTTTGTTGGACATGTTGGTCCTTTATTTTCAACAGGGATGATCTCAATTGCTTGGTGGGCCATTTGTAGTGTATGATAAGAAATACTGTCATTATATAAGAATACATCATGAATACAGAATGACACCACTGGAGCAATTATTAATAAATTTTCTTTCATAAAGGATTAGATTGAAAAGGAATGAAAACAAAGAATTGGAGGCAGAAAAGACAAGGAAAATGTCAGATGACAGCATGTCAGCCACGGCTAAGACAGAAGAATCTCCTTCGCCGTCTGATATGAAGACAAAGGGTCCGACTTAGAAAGTCCAAGCACAATGGCAGTGTTTTCAGAAATGTCCTAGAGACAGGCGGACACCTCAAAGTGAACCCACGGCCTCCCCAAGAGGATTGACATCCCTCTAGTATCAAAAAGTGAAAAATCAAATAAAATTAAAACCAACTCAAATGAAAGCAACCTGTTTCCAGATACCTCACCATGGGCGGCCGTCGGCCTGGGGTGGCTTACTGAATTGCTGGGGATCCCGCCACGTCCCTGTCACTTTCCTTGAGGGTTCTTTGTATTACATTTCCATGGCTCAACCGCCTCCAGACTAGTTACATTTTCTTTATTTGTTCTGGGGTACTCCCTAGAGAAAACGGAAGAGAACGCCAGTGTCAGGCATCTCAAATATAGAAGGTTTGCGGCTTCACCAATAGGAACTTTCCAGCAAGTTGGCCAGTTGATAGCACACCCCAAGGCAGTGGGACGGCCAGAGGTCTTCCTAGGGAACAGATCCTAGAGCCGATGTTCCACTTGAAGATCTTCATTTTTGACATGGACAGGGGAATGTGCTCCCGAAGGCTGAGGGAGAGCAACTGAAATTGAAAAGTTATATGGAATTGTAGCATATAGTTTGGCAGCTTGGTGCAGTGCTTCGCTGAAATCCTTACCTGACAAGGGGTTCCAAAGAATCTGGATCTAGGCAGTTATCTATAGAATGAGAACTCTAAGACAATATTTCTGTGTGGGTGTAGGTATGTGCATGTATATGTGGCTGTGTGTATAAGAGATACTTGAGTGAGTGTGTGCGCCTGTGGAGGCCCAAGGGTGACATCGGGAATCAGCCTGGATCACTCTTCATCTTATTGCTTTGTTCTGAGGTTTCCCAATCTCTACCCCACAGCCATCTTTCCAGCCCAGAACTATTATTTTTATTCTTATTTATTTTTTGCCTCTGTGTGTGTGTGTGTGTGTGTGTGTGTGTGTGTATGTGTGTGTGTGTGTCAGAGGGCACTGTATGTCCCTGTGGATGACCAAGGGTGACTTCAGGAATCATTCTAGATTGCTTCCACCTCCTTTTTTGCTTCCTTCTGGGATTTCCCAGGTTCCAGTGCAGGTGGCTGTGGTTTTTGCCCGGCATTTTTACATGGGACCTAGGATCCAAACTCAGGACCTTCTACTTGTGAGGCAGAGTCTTAACCCCTGAGCATCTCTCTAGCACAGAAATGTTTTTATAAATACATATTGGCCACCTAATGTCAACATTATGAAGGAAAAAGAAAAAACAATCCCAGATGGTCTTAAAGACTTTAATATTAACAGCTAATTTAACGGTAGCAACTGATAACTGACATCAAGTGACTAGGTACATGGAAACCCACTTTCACAGGATGCTCAGAACAGTGAAATCAACCCTTTATTCTCTGCCAGACAACTGCTCCACAGCAGGACATGAGATACTCCCTGGCCCATCATCCTCTGCGGTTTTTTTCCATCTCACCCTGCGCCATCTTTTTTTTTTTTTTTCCAACTCTGCACCTACCAGGACACTGCCCTGTTAGCACCTAAGCTAACGCTTTGATGTTTCTTTCTGATTCTTGCTTTTTACTTCATCGTATTGCTTGGAGACCTAAGTGGAAAGAGGCCCTTAAAGAAGCACAGATTCTAAGTTAGCAGACTGGAAAATTAAGAAAAATGCTCATCGTGGAAGCCAAAGAATTTAGGTTTACTTGCTAGATAACTTCAATATTTTGAGCACTGCTCTCTTCTGTAGCAATGGGAGGGGAAGTGTGTGGTAGTTGAGTATTAGAAATAGATGGAAAAACCTACATGTAGCCTTTGCATAGCCGGCGCTTGCTAGCGACACTCACGGGAATGTGACCATGTAGAGCTCTTGAGCATTTGCTCTCTGTAAGTGTGAAACAGCTTTAAGGAGGGTGAATGTATTTAGCTCACAGTTCGGTCCATCACCAGCTGACTACCGTGCTCTGGACTCGAGGAGAGGCTGGAGGTGCAGGAACCTGTGGCACACGAGGCTGCTCACCTGGAGGAGGCCAGCAAGCAACAAGAGAAAGAGGAAGGGCCTGAACGCAGGATGTCATCCAAGCATGTGCCCGGGCACCCCCTCAACTTTCTTCACTGGGCCCCACATCCTAATTTCTTCTCACCTCCCAGCAGCCTGTCAAATCATGAATCCAGTGACGGAAGGTTCTCAGACTTTCTAGAAGCCTAGCAGCTGGCAAACAAATCTTCAGTCCGTGGTCTTTGGGGCAGATTTGATCCAAGCCATAACATATGTCAAATTCTTATCATCTCTGCTGTTCTGTATTCATTGCTTTCCACAGTTTCCTACATTTTGGTCTTCCTACTTCTTCCCCCATTAATATATAATAGCAAATTATAGTTGTAATATCTAATTCCTCACACTGGATTAAAATCCCACTAATTGTAATATCTAAAGTTTTCTCTGTTCCTTACACTGGACTAGAATTCCTTGTGGATCCTCATCACATTCTGTTCTTGCATCCAAGCTAGCACATTTGTATCACACTGTTACTACCTTTGCACCTGCTCAGCTCTGCAATAAAAATGTGACTATTTCTGAGCCTACTTCTATTTCCGATCAATCCTGTTTAGCTGTTTGCCTGTGTATTACTGATAAACTCATGACAAAAACGATTAAGGATGCAAGGGGTTTTACTTTGGTTTGTGATAGTCTGGCTAGAGTTCCTTGTCCATCTCAGCAGGAGAGCACGTACCAACTAGGGGCTGAAGGATCTGGTCACACCATATCCACATAATGGCTGAGAGAAGGACAATCCTTGCTTGTCAGATCAGCATGCCTGGCCAAGTATACCAAAAGATGCCAACTTCTGTAACCAGTTCCTTCATCTTATCCACTTGCCCAGGGCCCAGCTCTACCCACCATGGGCTGAGCCTTCACGTGGATCACATGACTCCGGCAGGCTCACTCGTGGCTTAACTCAACTACTCATTTCTTACAACTGCCTAGAGTTCAGTCTTCACTTGCCAAGTTGACCCCAGTATCCAACTCTGACATCCTAGCTCCCTCCTGCTTAACCAACATCATGTCTATAACACAAGGGCTCAAAAATATTTGATCACTTTGCCATGCGACACTGACATAATAACCAAGCTTCTTTTCTGCCTTTGTTTCCAGTGCCAATCTTAGAAATAACCAAGCTTCTTTCCTGTCTCCTGTGCCATCTTAGAAATAAAGAAGCAACCTTTAGAAAGAACATTGTTCTCTGGTCTTAGCATACATGCCATGGCTGTTTGCAAGGGAGCTTTGAAAACTTAAAGCAACTGAACTCATGGAGTATGCTATTGTGGGAACAGTGGATTTGACTTGCAGAGTCCGGCTGGGGCTGGCTGTCACATTGTTACTTAGAAAGGACTGGGGCAAACAGGTCCTTCAGAGAGTCATTATCTAAGGGTCTGGTCTAATGAAGGTGCCTTATCAGGTGTCTTTGAAGAGAATGGCTCAGTTGTCATTTTTCTAGAGTTTTTTTTTAATTAAAAATAGATACTCGAGGGTATAGTCAAATCTACTTTCTGAGATATATATCGGGAGTGAAACAGAGGGAAACAGGAAGCTAATGTCTAAGGTTGGTAAGATATTCCAGTTCACAGACAGAAGGTAAAGTGCAGCCTGGTGGTCACGCCCTCGCCCTAAGCTCACCCTGACCACATCAGACAGTGTTCAAAAGGTCAGTAGTCAAAATCAAGTCTCCCGAGAAAGGATCAACAATGGCCTATTTTGTAACAATGAGTAGAATAGGGTCTCTGGCAAGCACCTTTTCCTTATAAGCTCTGAGATTGCACTCAAATGAAATTTAAGATCAAATTACTTTGCAGCAAGTGATCTGTTACCAGTATGCATACCAAGGAAGGATAGAGACAGCTTCTGAATGGCATTGGGCATTGCTAGAATGAGTCATTTTCTCGCCATTCGAAAATCAAGTCACTGTGAAGACCTCAACCCCCAGGTTGCTTATAAGCCAGCCAGCTCGCAGATGCAAAACTACACGCAAGCACCACTATGGAAATTCCAGCCAGGATGATGGAGATGAATTCAGAAAGCAAGTGAGACAATTTGTTTTTTATTTCTATTTAGTGTATGTGTGTGTGTGTATGTGTGTGTGTGTGTGTGTGTGTGTGTGTGTGTGTGCCTGTGTGTGTGTATATCTGTGTGTGTGTGCCTGTGTGTGTGTATATCTGTGTGCCTGTGTCTGTGTGTGTGTTCACAGGTGAATGAACATGTCATGCACATGGAAACCAGAAGCTGATGTTCAGTTTCCTTCTCCATCGTTCTGACCCGTCCCTTGCTGAACCTAGAGTTCATCAATTGGGCTAAAACTAGCTAGCTGGTCAGTGGGCTCCAGGAATCCTCCTGTCTCCACTCTCCACCAGTGCTGGGATTATAGTTACCCAGTGCCAGGCCTGACTTTTTTTTTTTAAATGGGGGGGACTGTGTTTTAAGCTCTTGTCCTTGTGGGTTCTTTGCAAGCCCTTGACTGACTGAGCCATACCTCCAGCCAGTGTCTTGAAGAAACATGGTTGCAAAGAAATGGATACTTCTTCAACTGAACAGCTACACTAGAAGGTCCGATGCCAAGTGAATGATCACAATGCAACTCTGCCTGGCATCCTTGCACCAACCTATCATGAGCTGTTTCTACTCACCTCACAGGAAACCGTGAGTTTCCAGGGGAGACATCTTTGTATTTTCATTGCATGTGAAATACAGGTGAATGACTCATGCAGGGTGGTGTAGATCAGTGCGTCCCTTCCAAAGCCCAGCTTTCTCTTTCTTTGAGCACAGGGATAGAGCTCCTTTACCTGAGAGTACTCTGGCATCTCTAGCGCATGTGTGTGTGGCGATACCTTCATTTAGGACTTTGCAGGAAACTAAATCCCATCCTTTGGGTTATAAACAAATGACATCCCAAGATCTGGCAAATTCTCAATCACTCAGATCAATACGATGTCAGTGGGAAGCCATGCAGGGCGCATCCGTGTATGAATATATTCAGAAGCCTTTCTCCCCAGGGACATAACTGAACGGATGTTGAAATATACATATTTCTATCTCAGGGTTTTCTGAGGTCCTTTTTCTGATGGGAAAAAATATTCTTGTAAAGATTATGATATGAAACGTGGGTTTTCACAATGGACTTTCACAAATCAAAATCTGCTTTTTTAGAAAAGCCACTTTTCCTCCAGGCTAATGTCTTTTTGAGTCCTTTCTCTTTGTCTTCCTTCTATGTCAAAATTGATGCTACTTTTCTCTCCAGAAATATATCTACAATTAATTTTAAGTCTCTCAAAACGTTCCACTTTCTGGTGGAAAGGATACTTTAGTCTACTAAGGCAGATATATCAGTAATACATTGATCAGCTAGATCAAAGCCCCCATAGCTATGTCTCCCAGCCCTCACTCTCCTGGGACTTCCAGCAGACCTCTTCCTTCAATGCCCAGGTCAATACCTACCTGACCCCGACACTTGGCTGTATCACATGAAGTGAGACTTCCTGCCACAGGGGAAAGACTATACAGGTTAGATGTCCCATGATCCTGTGGGCTTCAGGCAGAGACTGCCCCCCACAAAATGGCTGTCTATGTCGTGGTGTTCCCTCTTTCTACTTTAAGCTGTTGTCCCTGTCTGAATGCTTCCCCACTTTTAAGTCATATCATGGCCTTGATAGCTCTGTATTCTAACAAAGTCTTATTATCAGAGACTTCCACCTTCTTCTGTCCTGACAAAAATCACACTTAGCCTTTCCAATTTTTACATTTATTTATATATCTTTAAGACCTTGAGTATTATTATAATAGTCCTTGTGGAAAACTTGGCTTCTATGAAAATTGGGCAAATTGTTTAGAAGCCAATAGATCGCAAGTATGGGGGATAAATCTGACTGAAATAAATGATGGCATTAATGTAAAAGTCTATTTTTTACTCAGTAAAAACAATTAACTTAATTAACAAACAAATATTGAGTGGACACAGTGGGTTCAAAAATAATGATTGTGAAAATAAAGCCTTTGTCTAGTTTCAAATCAATGACATTAATTTAGTCATTTCTCAACCCATTATTTCTGAACTCAATACTTTAAAAATTAACTTCAAAATTTTTAAGTCATAAATAAGTCTTCTGCATTTTTAAGCAATAAATAAAGCTCCATGGGAGGACAGGTCATGACTCGCAATTTGCAAATGAGTCATTCTCTGCAAATTGTGCTACAATGAAATCCCTCTGTGGACCTACAGACTTTTAACTCTGCTTTCCTTCATTTCAAATAATATTTAGGGTAATGAAACCCTAACACAAGGAATGTTTGGCTGGTCCCTCGAGGATTTTGCTTAAATGTTTTACCTGAATTATGTTTAGTTTTTCTGGAAAGTGTGATAAGAATGATTCTTGAGCTTCAAGGACCAGACTTACCTGAGAAGGAATAAATTAAGATCAAATATCTGGGAGTTATGAAGCGTTTGTGATGTATAGAGATTAAATACAGATAAAAAATCAGATGTAGAAGGGATTTTTTTCCCCTTTTTAAATATTTGAGGGGGAGAGACAGAGAGACAGAGAGGTCAGCGGGCAACTTTCACAAGTTGGTTCTTTCCTTCAACCATGTGGACTTTTGGGACTTTGAACTCAGGTCACCAGGTTTTTGAACAGACACCTTACTACAGAGCTGTCTCTCTGGCATTCTAATCTTCTCCTTCTTGTCCAGAAATTTCCCAACTGAAAAGTCAGGAATGTTCGGCTAGGTTACTGCTCATGAGATCTGCACTTTTTTAAAGCTACCATCCATTCTAGAATCCCAGCAGAAGCGGCTGCTCTGCTCTGGAGAGAAGAGGGTTGAACAGTGAACAATCACTAATGGCTCTTCTCCTGCAGGTTTCCTGCAGGCATCACCTTCGGGTTCAAGCTACTAATCATGGTGGAATGTGACGATTATTATAGGAGGATTTCATAAAACATTTTATAGTGTTTTATTAGCATACGTTGATTATGCATATTTATGGGTTTCATTATGACATTTTCTTCATACATTTTGATCATACTTGTCATGGTTTGAAATATGTCCCCCACGGTTATGGCACCTTTAGGAGGTGGAGCCTTGCTGGAAGGCAGTCACAGGGGGTGGGCCTTGAGGTGGATGAGTCCCACCCTGCTCTAGAAGAGGTCTACTCTTGCAGTGGGCAGTTTAGCAGCTCTCAGGCTCCTGGACAGATATGACTTAGCCTTTCTCCAGCTTCTGTCACCAGCCATGCTGTTTCTGCCATGAAGGACTCTATCTCTCTTCTGGAACTGTAAGCTGAATATCTCTCTCTTTTCCCTTAAGTTGCTTGACTTTGGGCATTCTCTGGGGCCAACAAAAAAGAGTAACTAGTACAGTACTTAACCGCCATTAGTCTCTCTTCTTTCCCTCTCACTCCTGCTGATCCTGTTCCTCTTCCCAAGCAGTCACCCTATTGTTTTCACCTCTCTTTTTTGGGGGGAGGGGGAACGACCCAACGAGTTGCATTAGGGTTGTGTATTAGTCAGGGTTCTCTGAAGAAACAGAATCTATAGAATGTAATATCTGTGTGTGTGTGTGTGTGTGTGTGTGTGTATATAAACAAGTTTATTAAAAAATAACTCACAGTAAAAATAGTGTCCTTCAAGGTAGCCACCTGCAGCAGCCTCCTTCCTGGCTGGAATGTTCCACGAAACCCAAAGATCCCAAGAAGGTCTCAAGCATTTGCTCCTCTGGAGGATCAAAGACGTTGGGTTCCGACGTCGGTGAAGAACAGCTGGGCTCCGATGTCAGCGATGAACAGCGAACAGCAGCACGGCCCAGAGACCAGGCTCCAAAGGCAGCGGGAACGGCAACAACGAGGTGGAAAAGATGAAGCTCCAAGTCAGCCAAGGACGGAGGCAGCAGCAGCAGCAACAAAGAAGCCACGACGTTCCAAGGCGAACAATGCGCACGCAGAGTGGACTCCACAGCAAGTCGACACCGGATCAAGGAACAACTAGTCCCTCCTCCTGGCACCTCCTATTATCCGTCCACCACTGGAAAGCACCACCCACTGTGGGCTGGGTTCTCCACAGCAATCAGTCAAGTACCTGCAGAATTGTTCAGGGGCCATTCCAACCATTAACCCTCCACAGCTGCCCTCAAACAGTCTGCAACTGTCAAGTTGACATCGAAATGCAACCATAACAGGTTGCTTACAGGAGCATGAGTTGCAGGAGTATTTCCGGGAGCAAGGACAGCTTACAGTTGCTACATCACTGAAGAAATGTCTCTACTTAAGGTCTACAGGTCCTCAGGGAAAATGGGGCCTCATGTTGTGGATGGGCTCAATCTTGATCTCCTGCAGGTGGTCACACCTGCTTGAGTCTGAGAATGCAGCAGCCACATTGTGTCCAGAAGACCTAAGGCTTCCTCCAGTTCTTATACTCTTTCCACCCCTTCTTCCACTATGTTCCCTTCCACTATATTCATATAGACATGATTTCTCAAAATTTCAGAATTATAGTGAAACTGCTACCCAATAATCAAGTTGATGAACATACAGACACTGAGAATACTTATAAGAAAAGTTCACCTTTGTGTGGTGTTGGGATCAAATCCAGGGTCTTATACATGCTATACAAACACTTCACCACTGAGCTACATCCCAGCTCTAATTTTCCCATTTCTGATGTAAATATGAAGTCAGTAGTACCTTGTGGTGGGGAATGTTGAAGAGGTGCACATTTCATGATCTCGTTTAATGCAAGGAAATAAAACATGATCATTTGTTCGAGCTGTCTGAAAAGCTGTAGGAGGCAGAGCATTTCAGAGTCCCTTTGGATGAAGAAGAAAACCTGTCCAGGTGTGAGGAAAAGTGTCAATGCTTTGGGTCCACCAAGCATCGCCAGAGCATATGTTCAGACAGAATGCTAACACTGAACAATATTTAAACAGCAATGCATGCTTCATTATTGTAGACAGCAGGGATGAACCCCAAGTCTTTGATATCTGCTAACTAAATGGATAATTGGTGATACGATTTAATTCTGTAGTATGAAGAATAAAGGAGTCTGGATGTTTGATTGCTCCAAGTTGGAAAAACTGACACTCAAGCGTGGATGAAGGACCAAAGTTCACTTGATTTCATTTCAAGAAATATTTATTTCAAGAAATACTTATTTCAAGAAATATTCATTTCACTGTTTCAAATATTTCAAGAAATATTTATTACACACCTTAATATCTGAGGGCTTTTGTTTGTTTGTTTGTTTGACTAGGAGTCAAGAAGTGAAGTATCTCTCCTTTCTAGGCAGTTCTAGAGCTTAGTAAGATAGAAGAATGTCAGCGGCACTGATCATGATGGCCGTGAAACACAATGTGCTGGGATAAAGGTGCTTAGCAGGTCCGAGAGAGACCTGAAGGGCGAGGCCTGGTGCCTGACTTCTGTGTAGGAGAAAGCCCACAATAAGGGGCATAAACAAGCACGTGTGTTGCTCGAAGAGCAGGCAAGTTAACAGAGAGTCTACAACAGGGAAAGGCCTGAGAAGACCCCACAAGGCTTGGCAAAGGCGTGACCAGCAAGGAGACTGACGTTCAAAGACTCTGACAGCCTGGAAAGTCTTTGTGGGACCAAAGGACGGGTCTCTTCGTGGCTACGTCAAGGATCGGCGAGGGAGCTCAAGGTTAGTGTGGAACGATCTGCAGATGAGATATTTGGGTTTAAGAAGTCTGATGGGAAGCAGGTCTTGAACGAGGACAATGTCCAGACTGACTATGGGTTCAAGGAGCCTGAAGGACCCAGAAGTGAGAGTCACTTTACCCAGGCAGCCCAACAAATTGCACTGTCTTCAGCTCACTGACACAGGTGCTGCAAGATCAGGATGACACCAGGAAGGAAAATAGAGAGGAAAACCTCAAGGCAGATTCCAAGCGACATAAGGAACAAGAGGCAAGAACCCGGAAATCACTGTGTAGCAGAAGGAGAGGCTGAGTTTGTTCAGTTGCATGCCAAGGACTTGGACAGATAATAACCCAGGGTCAGAATTTCAGGACAGAGTACCTCTGAATCTCTCAAGGCCCTAGAGACTAGAGACGTTTCTTCCTGGAACCTGTTAGTCCCCCCCCCCATGAAATGTCCACCCCTGATGTGTTTGCAGATGCAGGCTGATGGGTTACATCCCCATGTTCTTCCATCTCCACTAGATGTGTGGTGGGTGCACAGCGCTAGTGGTCCGGTGCTTTAATTAGAAGCAAATGACGACCGTTGGCCCAGAGTCTGCTATACCAGACTTGCAGCATTCAATTTCTTTTTTAAAAAAATCAGGGGGCTGGAGAGGTGGCTCAGGGGTTAAGCCTCCGCCTTGCAGGCGGAAGGTCCTGAGTTCGGATCCCAGATCCCACGTATAGACGCCAGGCGGAAGTGGGGGCGGCCTGTGCTTCTGGTCCTGGTAGGGCGGAGCCTGTGAATCCCGGGGCAGAAGGAGGTGGAGGCGTCCATTGTGGTTCGCGAATTTGTCCGTGGTTCTACACATACACAGACACACACACACGCACATACACACGAACATGCGCACAGTTGAATAAATAAAAAAAAATTTAAAAAAAATCAGATCTCTCATTCCAGTGATATTTTTCAATAATAAATCATTCCTTTTAAAATCAGACTATTGGTGAAAATGATCTTTCAGAATTACAATTGTGTGATTTAATGAAACTTTGTTGATAAACAAAAGCTATTTTTTATTTTGTATTGAGACAAAATATTCATATTTTTACCTTTTTGTGTGTCATTTTTATTTTTTATTTATTTTTCTACTTTCACAAGCATATTGAGTATTCATCCCAGCTTCCCTCTCTCCCGTCCCCTCCCTTCATCACCCCTCTCACTCACCCTCAAAGAAACGTTTTTTATAATAGTATGGCCCTCTATCAGAGATGTCTCAAAAGGGGATTCATGTGATAATTTAACCAGTGGGACCCCTATATTCACATCTTCATGAGTCACAGAAAACACTCACCCGATGACTCTAATGGAGTTTCTTCATATGTAATTAATCACCAAATTTCAGGAAAGGGATATTTTTAAAGAGCTCTGTACTTTCTATCTTGGGTAACAGAGCCCCTCTCTCCACTAACACACACACACACACACATACACACACACACACATACACACACACACACACACATACAGAGGTACCTTCTCCTTCCTTAAGTTTTTTTATTTCATTTTTCCTTTGAAGCTCTCACCAAGTTATCATTCACTGTCTCCAGCAGCAACTTCGTTATTTCTCCTTAAGAACCAACAGATCGAGCTGCAGATCTCACCCCCTTGCTGTGTGTTAATGTGACTTCAGCAGAACCCTCCCATTTTGGCCGGGTGCTGGCTGCTGCTCTTTGGGTTAAACACAAACGCACTTGTTGGCTTGCTCAGCCCCGGGGGGATGGCGTGGAGACAGACTCGCTCAGGCATCCTTTGAACACAGAAATGAAAATCAATAAACAATTTGAACTTCTTCGAGGAGAATTTTTCTCCTCTAATGAATATACAAGCTTGGTTACAGCTTAATTCAAAGACTGAATTTAGTGTGTGTTTTTGGCTCGGCCATAAGCATGATAAACAGAAGCGTCAGATGACATGTCCCACAGGGAGACTTAATATTTAAAAATAAAATCATGCTCTCCCATCCCAAGCCACATAAAAATGAAAAGACAGCTCGACTATCTTCCTATTTACTTGGAACAGAGTACCAAGGGAGGGCCCGCCGGGTTTCTTATAGCACAGTGTGTCCTGTCTGTACACAGCTTTGAAAGAGAGCAAATACTCAAACAATGAAAAGTTCCCAATTAAATCAAACGTGTAGATATTTCAGTCAAGAGGATATCGTGGATTCTAAGTGATGGAAATACACTTCTGGTGATAGATTCATTTGTGAACTTGACGATCTGAGAATTAAGCTCTAGATATGCCTGCAGGAGATTGTCTAATTGAAGGGGAGGCTCCACCCCTGGTAAATGGAGCTAGGCATTGGGCAAGTGGATAGATGGAGGGGGCTGGTCAAGGAAGTTGGCATCCTTCGGTACACTTGACCAGACATGCTGGTCCGGCCAATAAGGACTCTCTCTCTTTTATATCCTGTGGACGTGGTATGGTCAGTCTCATTGGTTCTTGCTGTTGGTGTGGATTCTCCCACGAGGCTGAATCATGACCTGTAGCTGGACTATCATGTACCCTTAAACTGTTTGGTCATGGATTCATCAGCAACAAGTAGAGAAACACTTGGCTTTGGGTAAATTTCAGTGCAGAGCTCCTGTGACATCTCTATTTTTCTGGCTTACTTTGCCCTTCACTTCCGGCCACATCCTTACTTTCTATGGAGAAGTGAAAATCTTCTCATGCTGTAGAAAACGCTCAGCATTTTCCCCACAATAGCTTTGTGAGAGGCCCAAACCACGGTCTGGGACTGAGTTACAGAGTCAGACCTGTCCCTTGGCCAGGGACAGGATGTACAGACTGAGTAATGGCCTTGCAATCACGCACTGACACAGGAATGACATCAGCCCCAGGCAGCCTTGGATCTGACAGCACTGGTTTCTTAGAACTAATTTGAAGGCTGGAGAGATGGCTCAGGAGTTAAGACTCTGCCTCACAAGCAAAAGGATCTGAGTTAAGATCCCGGATCCCAAGTAAAATGATAGGTAGAAACAGCGGCGGACCACACATCCAGCTCTGGAAGGTGAAGTCTGGGAAATCTCAGAGTGAAGCAAAAAGGAGGTAGAAGCAATCTAGGATGACTTCCAAAAGCAATCCCTTGGTCTTCCACAGGGACACACAATGCCCTCTGATACACATACACACACACACACACACAGAGAGAGAGAGAGAGAGAGAGAGACAGAGAGAGACAGAGACAGAGACAGAGAGACAGAGACAGAGACAGAGAGAGATGAAAACACTGGGATAGTAAGGTGACCAGTCTTCACTATTAATCAAAACATGATATGAGGAATATAATACTATACAAGAATAAAAGTGCAACTGTATAAACATTAAGTCAACTGTGCAATGAAACAAAAAAGAACTATCAACAATTAAGATGAGCTTTAGATTCCTTTACCTTCTTTTCTTTCCCTCTCTCATCCCTATCCTTTCCTTTTTTTTTTAATCAAGAAGTTTATTTAAACAAGACGCTTGATTGGAAGAGGAAACTATCTAGGATTCATTTTTTTAAAGTAATTTACCCCATTTAAAGACAGATTGCCCTACATGTAACAGCTATGTACAAAAAAGTTATAAAATTGTCCTTGGTTTTACAGTGATAAATGAAAAACATTAAAGTTCTCCAATCAAACAAGGCATGCAAGAATTTTTTTTGTTAAAACAATGAGCAAAATAACTTACTGGAATATAGACAAGAGCTGAATGAGCATGCCACTAATGGGGAGAGGGCGTATTTTCATAGAACCCGTACTTTCCCATTACCATCTCCATGTGATGTCAGCCAAAACATAACATTGACCATTTAGATTTTTTTTAAAAAAAGCGCAATTTGCTTGTGTGCATACCCAGTTACTTTAAGTACAATAAAGGAATGGGGAAGGGGAAATGAAAGAATAGAGGAAACTGTACTGTAGTAGTCACGATGGGGTGAGACCAAATTGCGGCTTCTAATTGAGAATGTATTCTTGGTCTATAGCAAAATTCTGGAGTAAAGGATCAGGTTCCTTTTTAGTAGACACCTCCTGTTTGCTGCTGGAACACATCAATCGTGTCTTCATCCTCCATTTCCGACTGTGCCGGTGCATCTGTTTCATTGATTGGTTGCCCATCAAATGGGAATCTGGTTTGCCTCACTGACAAACCCTGTCGCTCACAATAGGCTTTCATTAGTTTACTGGTGCGGTGTCCCTCTTCATCTTAAACTGTACCACAGAGCCATCCTGCCCAGCCACCTTCAAAATAATATGATGGTTGTTCTCAGTCTGGACTCCTTCCTTGGGTCTCCTCAGCTGCTGCTTCACAAAAGAGGCACCAGGTCCGCACCGGAGGAGCACGACCTTCCTTTTTTTTAATGCCTTCTCATTTCTTTTGCAAATGATTCCAAAGTCTTAGGTTTTCAACTATTTTATTCATTCATTGGAGGAGGGGGGAGGCAGAACAGATACATACATGCACACATGAAGGTCAGAGGACAAGTTCCAGAAGTTGATTCTCTCCTTCTGCCTTGTGGGCTCTGCAGAGTGACCTCGGTTCTCCAGATTTGTCCGCAGGCACCTTTACTTGCCTAGTTTTTGTGTCAACCAGTTTTTTCTTTTTTGTCAACCAATTTTTTAAAGTAATATTTTCTCATTAAACTGCTGATCTTTTGGGGCTGGAGAGGTGGCTCAGGAGTTAAGCCTCTGCCTTGCAAGCGGAAGGTCCTGAGTTCGGATCCCAGATCCCACGTATAGACGCCAGGCGGAAGTGGGGGCAGCGTGTGTTTCTGGTCCTGATAGGGCAGAGCCTGTGAATCCCAGGGCAGAGTAAACAAGGAGGAGGTGGTCCACGGTGGTTCCTGAATTCGCCCGTGGTTCTACACACACACACACACACACACACACACACACACACACACACACGCAATTGAATAAATAAAATTTTTTTTTTTTTTTAAACTGCTGATCTTGGGCTGGAGAGGTGGCTCAGGGGTTAAGCCTCCGCCTTGCAGGCGGAAGCTCCTGAGTTCGGATCCCAGATCCCACGTATAGACGCCAGGCGGAAGCGGGGGCGGCCTGCGTTTCTGGTCCTGGTAGGGTGGAGCCTGTGAATCCCGGGGCAGAAGGAGGTGGAGGCGTCCATGGTGGTTCGCGAATTCGTCCATGGTTCTACACACACACACACACACACACACACAGACACGCGCGCACATACACACACATATGCACACAGTTGAATAAATAATAATAATAAAAAAATTTATTAAAAAAAAAACTGCTGATCTTTTGCATGTTAGAAAGGTACTCTCTGGAGAAAGGCAAAGGGCTCCACACTGTCCTCCCACCCTCGTCTAGGGATTCTTCTTCACTAAAAGTAGGGGGGCATACAAGGAGGAGAGAACCATAGGATTGGCTTCTCTGTAAATCAATGGAAAGCATTTTTCTGCTGATTTATGCCAGGGCCAGCTTATAAAAATCCCAGAAGAGGGATAATCTGGGTGATCAATGAGGCACATGGTCTTTAGGTTTTGCAGGTGGGAACAAACCACGTGCTATCCTGAGTCTGGCAGAAGCTCGAACCATAGTTTCTAATTCCTACTTGACTCACACTGCTCTTGCTTTCTCCTTTGCTTTCCGTCTCCCTTGGGTCCCTCACCCTGTCAGAAATCCACATGCCAGGTCATGAGGACATTCATGGAATCCTCTGCAGTGGATCTTGAGTTAAAGAACGGAGCTCTTCTGCCTGCTTGCCGGTGGCTGGCAAGACGTAGGCCCTGTGACCTCTGTGGCTGATCCATGGCACAAATGGATGTGACAGACCTGCAGACTGGATCCTCCAGGGACCATCCATCTTGCATTTGACAGACTATCACAACTCAACCTGAGTCTTGGCCTCAGCTTCCTAAGAAATCAGGAACTGGAGACACACAACCATGCCTTTCTCAGGAACCTTCTAAACATCAGAAAATGAGACATAATAGGCACGTGTGGTTTAAAGCCATTAATGTTGGAGTAATTTGTTAAGTGTCAATAGTTAACAAATCTAATACCCTTATTTTCCACTACTAATGAAGATACAAATACTTGACACTTGACTTGCATTGCAAAGGAATTAGCCAACTGGTCGACCCATCAAGTATCCATTTGCCCAGCTAAACCTCACACTTCCCCTCAGTGCTCTCCTTATCACCTGCTACTCTGACTCATTCCATCCCAACTTGGCTCCATTAAAGTTCTGATTTCCCAGTTCATAGCAAACAGGATGGCACATAATCGTGCTTTAATTGGCTAGTATATATTCTACTTGGCAATTTTCCTAAGGGAAAAGGTACTTTGTATTTTAAATATTTTAAAATGTTTCTAAATGCATTGTTGGACTCAGAAAGACTTGATTAATTGAAGGAGCAAGAGTCTTTGAAACCATTTGCATCCCGGGGAAATGGAGTGGAAAGCTGCTTGCTTCGGAACATACACTAACCACAGTTCCAGGCATGGAGAGGTCTGATTTGCCCACACACACCTGCCTGTATCTGTTCCCAGTTCATCAAACTGTTTGAAAAGGACTTTCCTGGCTATTTGCATCTGCATAGCTCTGCTGTCATTGCATGATCATGTTATTAGGCAGTAAGTAAATGTTGCAGTCCACCTGCATGGTTGCTGATAAATGACCATCACACAGCTTAAGGGAATAAGGAGTTTACTTTCTTACGACAGTCCAGTTACAGTTCTTAGTCCAGCTTGATGGGAGAGCACGCACCAACAACAGGGTCGAGGGAACTGGCCACACCATCACTGCATAATGGCTGAGAGATGGACAATCCTTACTTGCCAGACCAGCATGTCTGGCCAAGTATACAGAAGGATGCCGACTCTCTCAACCAGCTCTCTGTGATTTATCCAGGGCCTAATCCCACCCGCCATGAGCTGGGTCTTTCCCATCAGCTAGACAATCTCCTTCAGGTTTGCTCTGGGCTTAACTCAACCATCAACGCTCTACACTTGTAGAGCTCAAACCTTCAACAGTCAAGTTGACACCTGTGCTTAACTATGACAGTAAAGAACATGGGGCAGAAAAAGGGGTGAAGCCTTTGCCTCACAAACAAAAGAACCTGAGCTTGCTCCCCCAACCCTACCTAAAAATGCCAGGCAGAAATGGCGACAGGCTGCACTTCTGGCCCTAGAAGGTAGCGCTTGGAAACCCCAGAGCAAAGCAATCAGGAGGTAAACAATCCAACATGATTCTGGAAGACACCCTTGGGCCTCCACAAGCACACACAGTGCCACCTTCTACACACACCCGCACCTTCACAAACAACAGCCAAAAGTAAGCGAAAGAACATATGTGGCCATGTTACAATAAAACTTTACACACAAAAGCAAGCAACAGGAGAGTTTTGGCTTGGGGGGCAGTCATTTTGTAGCTGTGTCCTCTAGGTAATATTTTCCAACATTCCTCCATGGGAAAAAATCAGCTGGAGAAGTGGTTTATAATAAATGCACCCCATTCAGGACTGTTTGCAAAAGCACACGTAATAATCACTTAGTCTGGAAAAAAAAAAAAAAAGGGGGAAAACTAGGCAAAAAGAATCAAACCTACTGCTTCCCGGGTATAGAGAGCTGCTTTCACAGGGTATGAGGCAAGACTGTGTATGTATGTGTGTGTGCACATATGTGTTTTGTAAGTGTGTGCTAGGGTTAAGTGTAGAGCTGTTTTTAACATTAGGGTCAAGTGTAGAGCTAGTGTTAACATTAGGGTCAGAGGTCAACCTTGGGTGTGGGTCTTCACGGCCTACTTTGTTTGAGCAGAGCTTGTGGGTTTTTTTTGGTTTTTTTTTCTGCTGCATATACCAAGCTAACTGCCCCACACACTCCCAAAGGTTCTCCAGTACCCAGGTCCTATCTTGCCAACAAAGCACTAGGATTTCTAGATAGACATTGTTGCTGCTGGCTTGATGAGAGTTCTTAACATTTGAACTCAGGTCCTCATCTTGCATAGTCAGTGCTTTAGCCCAGTGAACCAACCCCCAACCCTCCCACCCCCAGCCTAATTTCTTCAGGAAATTCCTGTATGTAGCCAAGTCTCCATCCTAACACAATTTATGTTCTATTTATTACTCAAAACCTTCTTCTTCCTTCATTGTCTCATGAGTGATTTTGTTTATAAATCTCAATAAAAATGAACAGAGAGGAAAAGTAACCTTATTAATTAGCCCCAATGCTCCCACACGAATCTTTGGGTATAATTATTGCAGATGTCAATACATACCAGATATGGTTCTTAGCCTTAAGGATACTGACATGTTAGACTGACAGAAATGGGGTTATTCTGTGTGAGGTTTAACAGCACCCCCAAGTTATCTGTTAGACGCTGATAGCGTCCTCCATTTGTGGCCATCAAGTATGTCTCAGTCACTGGCAAGGTCCTCGGGTGAAGGGAGACAGCTGAACATCACTGACCATAGAACATGAAGGCACACTAGCAAAGTGACAAGTAGGGACAGTTATTTAGCCATGTCAACCAAGACCTTGTCCTTGAATGTTTTTCTGAAACACAGAATCCCGAGGGATGCTTATTCAAGCTGTAATTGTTCAGGTAGTAGGACCCTGTTCTCTGCATATGTCCACAGCGACAGCGACATTTGACTTCCCCAGGAAACCACAGGGAAGAGTTGCAGCTTGGGAACATTTGGGATTGTCGTATTCTGTCTGCAACGGTTTTAGGACCTGAAGAGGCTAGAACACCACCTCCAACACTGACCCAGGCCCACCACATTTTACAAAGCTTATCCAGAGACCCAAAGGACCCTAGCTAGAACTAGGCAGCATCCACCATCTGCTGTGTTGCCAAAACAAAGTATATGCTAGGTCCAGTTAAGAAGGTATATTCATGAATGAGCTTATGGGAAATGACACAGAGGAAGTCTAGCTCCCAAATAAGTGAACTGGTTTAGAATTTTCTCCTAAATTTGGCCTTTCTAGTTTATCATTTCATAGCAATGAGAGGGTTTTTTTTAACACAACCTTTAGTATGCACACCCTGCTTCCCAAATCATTGGTTGTAGTCCTTACTCCCAGCCCTTCACAATGTGTCTGAGATGAAACCTCCATATGATGTACTTGGGGGTAGTCCTCATCTAGTACTACTGGAGTTATTCTCAGTTTTGGACACAGATGTGCATACACACAGAGGCAAGCCCATCAGACAACCCCTGAAGAAATAGGCTGTGGGCAAACCAAAGAAAGGACCCCTCAGAGAAGGGATCAAACATGTTAATAATACCTTGATCTTGGACTTCAGGTCCACAATTGTGAGAAATGCTTCAGCATCCACCACAAGAAGGGCCAGGACTTTCTCGGAAGAAACAGACTTCATGCTGAAGCAATGGTAACAATTGAAGAACACAATGGAGAAACCGGAGGGCCCTGGATAGAGGATGTTAGGTGAGACAGAGGTGGATAGCATGTATGGTGGAGGGGACAGTGCATTGAGCGATGTCAGGGTCAATGTCTTGGAAAGACATTGGTGGTAGACTGAATGGATTGTTGAGGTTGCCCCTTGAAGACTTAGTTCAACCATAGTCTAATAAGATTGCAAAAAAAATGCTAGCAAGCCTCTGGGAATATCAGGAAAGGTTGGAGTATTGGTAAAGTAAGTATGTGGATAATCATCCTGCATTTTCTGAGGAGCAGAAAAGAAAACTCTGGTAGTAGAGAGCCAAGGGAGGTCACAAGAGTTTTTAAAATGCTCATTTGCATCTATCTTCCACATACAAAGTCTGACAGTGAGAAATACCATAAAACTGAGTCCACTGGAACCAGTGGTGTTAAGTGAGGTTCTGGTATGCAGTGGTCACACATGGCAGTTATGAGATATGAGAGACTACGGACAGTTACTACAACGGCCCCTAAGCTGCAGGGAAACCAGTATAGCCGGTCTGGTAGTCCTATGGGATGTGGAAAGGCAGCCCTGGGAGTGCTACTGGGTTTCTGGAACAATAGATCCAAGAGTGAACAACAATAGATCCAAGAGTCACCATGGAGGAGAGTCCTGGCCTCCCAGTTGTGTCAGTTCACCAGAGGGCTTCATGGATGGAGGAGAAGACAAGCCGCCCTCAGAGGAAAGACCCTTGAGACATCAGCACGTGTGTAAGCGCTAAGTATTCATCACCCAATGGGTGCAACAGCCATTTGTTGAATCCTCTTGGTAGAGGGACGTTTGGACATTTTGGGGGGCTCTATGAAGGAGATTAAGTTGCCTTTGGCCACAATATACCTGCAACAATACTATGGTTCTCTGCTTAAAGTCAGGGGATGGGGCACAAGAGTCAGGAAATAACAGAAATGAGATCCGAATCCTTTTCTCACTTGAACACACAACTTCCCATTGCAGCTTGGTGTGTCAAATGTACACGTGAGTTCAACTTAATAGCTATCAGAAGTCTCACAGTCAGTCCATAGTAAGGCTCTTTCTTACAGGTAAATGACCAGGTAGGGGTTCCTAGAAATGCCACTCATAGCTCCTCACAACAAAGGGAGGAAAATCGCATTCCCACGACAATGACAGGCATTAATGCTGTCAGTCCTGGAAGACTGCAGGCATGGGGGCCTCTTATCTACCTACTTAACTGGCCTATTTGGTCTTTGCAAAACCCACTGGGTCATAGCAGATAATAATAAATTTTGGTTAACTCCCTCAGTAGACACCATCATGCTGGATTTGGGTTTGGTCCTTACGGTGAACTCTCTCTGACCTGGTATGTAGGTATTTGACTCGTAACATTTTTTTCTCACAACTTACTGATAATTCAAATCAAAAAGCAGTTTTTATTTGCGGAGCGGGAACAGGCATATACCTTCATGATCATGCCCCTGATCTTTGTAAATTACCCTTGCTGACGTGGCAGGACCCACAAAATCCCCATTGTCCTGATTTTGCGTGGTGCATTCTGCATGGTCCAGCCTGAGGATATCTCCACACTAACTGCCTGGAGCAGGCAGAAGGGGTCTGTCTGGTGGTCTGTCTGGTGGTCTGTCTGGTGGGTACACAGCATGGGAAGTACATGTGATGGGTTGGCTACAGTCATTTCCCAAGCATTTTTGTAGCAGAAGTTTTACCCCCTGCAACTATGTGAGGCGGTGGGCCCAGGAAGGGGAGTTAGCTCATGGACTATAATGATCCCTACACTAGGGCGTGAAGAAAGAGATGAGGAGTTCAGGATGACCTTAGGTGCACAGTGAATTTGAAGCCAGCCCAGGATGCGAGAGACCTTGTTTCAAAATAAATAAAATTAAATCAATAAAAATTAAAGAATATATAAGATGAAAGATTGACTCTCTCTAATCGTTGCAGTTTGACTTCATGTTCCTGATAAATTCTCTCTCAAACAGCTTAGGGGAACAAAGAGTTTTATTCTTGCTTATGGTTCTGGGTATGACTCACAGTGTGGTAGGCAGGAGAGCTCATACCAACACCAGAGCCAAGGGAAACGGCCACCTCACATTCACAGGAATTGTCGACAGAGGAGCAAACCTCACTTGCCAGGTTGTGAGTCTGCAAAAGTATGCCAAGTTACCCGACCACCTCCTTCTCTATCCTGCCCACCCGCCTAGGGGACAGCCCCTCCCACCGTGGGCTGGGCCTTCCCACATCAATTAGATACCCTCCTGCAGGCGTGCTCAGAGTTTGCCTTAGCCGCAAATCCTTCACACATGTGCTCAAAGCTCAATCTTCAGTTGTCAAGATGACATGTGTAACTAACCGCCACTCGGGCTCATGATGAGCCAGTGGTCAAAGCTGTATGTAGCGTGTCCTGTCACCTTGGCAAGCTGCATCTTTGTCTGTCTCGCCTGCCTTTGCTGTCTATCCCATCATGCATCACTTCCCATGGAGATCAACATTTACTTCTGCCTCAGGCTCTATATACTAGACAACTCAGACTAGTCCCAAAGTCTGATACTGTTGCACAGTAGGCTCTGAGATGTGTGTCAGATGCAGAGAACATAGCATGCTGTGGATTCATGCAGTGCCTTGACCTTACAGCACCAGATCTGTTGGTAACCAAGCAAGCAACCCATTAAAACCCCCCAAATGGCCATTTATCCAATCACTTTGTCTACACAACACACACACTCTAAGAGACTAGATAGGAGCTTAAACTAATGCTTAAGTAACTGTGTTATGCTTTGAGCTCTGTTGTAAGGAGATGGATAAATATTGACTGGCCTAAGTGGAACAGTGAGCTCGGTCCAAGTGCTGAACTCTGCCACGTACCACTTCTCAAGGGAGGACAAGATGGGGCTGTCGGTCAGAACTCTGGGCATCCAGTGCGATGTGATCATTGGTGTTTGTTTCTGATAAAAACGAGACCAGCTGACTCTGGTATTTTTTTCACTCTTCTTGATAGAAGCCCATGCAGGCTGCTCTGAGCAGGTGGGTTCTTGTGATCTGTTTTCAGTATCATTCATGCTAGTTGAATTTCCCAAAGCTAGTTTCAATATTCTGTTTTAACTAAGATATATCTGCATTTGCAATCTTCATACATTTGAAGATTGTTTACTGGTCCTATTTTTAAATGTTTATTTCTCATTACATGGTATTTGCATTTATTTATTAATTATGGGGAATAGTGTGATAATTGAATACATGTATGCAATGTATAATGTTTGCATCAAAGTAACTGGTACTTCTGTCTGCTCAGATATTATCATTTCTACATGTGAGGAACCCTTCAGTTCTTTGGCTATTTTGAAATACATATTAAATCACTGTAAAATGTAAATTTTCTCATTGCATGATATCATGTCAGAATTACCTTATCCCTATAATTCTATTTGGGGTCTCAATAATCACCTTCTCACAATTTCCTCTTCCTGGTTTCTAGAGACCTCTCCTCTATGCTACTTGATAACCAGCTGGTTAACTTCCTCTGATGAGTAAGAACATGTTGTCACTTGCCATTTCATGTCTGATGTATGTAATGCAACATAATACCCTCTAGTTTTATCCATATGGCCAAGAATACCAGAATTTTGTTCTTATGACTGAATAATACCTTATTGTGCTTACATATTGGATTTTATATCCATTTTTTCTAGTGGTAGATTATCAGTAAAGTGTAAGTCTTGGTTACTGTGAGTGGTGTTGCAACATTTTCTTTGACTATATAACTAATAGTGGTGATTCCATATCATTCTGCTATTAGTTTTTCTACTGTGTAGAAACACTTATTATTTTGATGAGGATTATTTTGTGAGTGTGGATACTTTGGGTACTGCAGGCATCTTAGCCACATGAGTTCCTTTAACCCACGGGCAGCTGTTTTTCTGTTGTCTATATTTTTTTTCTGTCTGTGTTTTATGCTTTTCCTTATAGAAATATTTCACTTTCTTGATTAAATTTTTACTAGATAAGTTATCGTTTGGTAATTATTGTGATCCCTTTTCCACTCAGTTTACAATTGGCATATAATGGTTCCTTTTTTTTGCATGTTGATTATATGTCCTAAATTTTATTTATTTTTTTCTCAGTATTATCAGTTTCTGGGGGAATCTTCAGATTTCTTGATGTATAAGATTGTGTCATCTGCAAATAAGGAGGTGACTTCTTTTTTCTTTCAATTTGGATGCTCTTCATTTCTTTTTCTTGCTGAAGTGCTTTGACTGAGACCTCCACATTATGTTCACTAGGAAGAGTGAAAACAGACCTCTGTATTTTCTTCTCCAATTTAGAGAAGATGCTTTAAAATTTCCCAGTTTTGCATGGTGCTGTCTCTTGGCTTGTGGAAGTGAAATAATTGTGTTATGGTATATTCCTTCTCTGCCTACATAGTTGAGAATCTTCATCATAACTTGGAAGCATTCTGCGTACCAGTTGAGATGATCATATGTTTTACTTTTTATTTAATCTGGTGATGTGTTATATTACTCTCCTTCAAACTTTAGGTGGGTTCTGGGATCAAATTCAGGTCATAAGATGTGCACAGAAAGCACCTTTAATCACTGAGCCATCTTTCCAGCCCTGGAAGGTTGTTTTAGCTTGTTTGCTTTTCCTTTGCTTGCTTATAGCACTTTGGATTGGGCTACTGTCATACATGGCAAGCACTCTGCCATTGAGTGATATTACCCTGCTCTTTAATTATTTTGATTTTTTACTTTTATCAACTGTTTTTTTTCCTCTTCTCTACTAGTTCCTAGAATTGGGTATTATGTTTGTTACTTGTTTTTGTTTCTTTTTTTAATATATGGATGTTGGTGTATACTTCCAACTAGAACTGCTATTTATTTTGTTTTTAATATTTGATGTTTATTTTAACTGATACATGAAATATAAAAATTTCATATATTAATGATCACTATTTAACATTTTGATATAGGCACACATACGCAATGTCTCCTCAAATGTTTATCATTTCTTTATGATGAAAATATATTTTTTTACAGCTCTTGAGGAATGTAACCCATAATTGTTTGCAGTGGTCCCCTCACTGTGGATACCATTGAAAGCTTCTCACTGGGACTATAATTCACTTTCCATTGACAAGCTTCTCCACACTCCCATGCTGTCTCTAGCCTCTGGTAATTCACCATTATACCATCAATGTTTATAGAATCATGTTTTTCATGTAGCATATCCATTCTGTTTATTTCTCTTAATGTCATGATCTCTAGTTATATCCATGCTATTGCAAATGACAGAGTTTCACTCGATTTTTGATTGGACAGTATTTCACTGTGTGCATATACCATATTTTCTTTTGTCTATCCATCAGCTAATAGGCATGTGAGGTGCTTCCATGTATGGCTAGTGGGAATGATCGGTATGTGGGTGTCTCTTTGACACTGATTTCTTTTCCTTTCCCAGTGGTGGTTTCAACTTAAACATTTTGAGGAAACTCCACACTATTTTGCGTAATGGCTCTACTAACTGGCACGCTTACCAACAGTACAACATTCTGATCAGCACTTTTATTTTTTATGCTTTCAAAAAGCTAACCTGTGTTCATTCATCATGTGTGTGAGCATATGTGTGGGTGTGCATGCCATGACAAATGTGTGGAGGTGAGAGCACAAGTTTGGGGGGGTCTTCCCTTCTGCCATGGGCTCCAAGGATTGAATTCAGGTCATTGTTAGGCTTTTACCACCTGAGCCATTTTGCTGGCCCTGTCTTCCTTAATAATTTATTATTCCTTGGAGAAAATGTTATTTCATTAGCATTTCTTGCTTTTTAAAACTAGCGTTAAAAAAAAAATCTAACTCTTGCAATCCAAAACATTTGGAATAAAAATGCAGTGAGTGTTGATTGCAAAAATATGCACGATTGAAAAAATCAACAAATCTCAGAGATTTTAGCACTGAAAGTACAAACATTTGAGAAGACCCAGACTTATTAAGCATGATGAAGATCTGTGCTCCTAAGTATAGCAATCCCACTGTCAAACCCCCAAGAAAGCTACTGCTACTTAAACTAAAAGGAGCAATGTTGTTTTCTTGGTAATATACCAAGAAACAGTCTGGCATCTTCTAGAGCAAAGCAATACAACACTCTAAATGTACAAGCAGCCTTGCTCCAGGAAACACATCTGTCTGTCAAAGCCAAACAGTAATCTTAATTTAATGAACATCTTCAGTTGGCTGAGCCCTTCAGGGAATGAATGAGTCTTTAGGGAAGGCCCTAGAATGAACTGTCCCAATTTATTAGGCAACTTTTCCTTTAGGGTGAAATCGAGGTGCCAGAAATATTTGATCAAAAGATTCCAGGGGTGCCTCTATGCTGAGTCAGTTACCCACAATCATCCTTTAGAATCGTGCCTTAGAATTTTTAGAATGGAAGTATTGCCTTTTGTGATAGTTAGTTTCAGCATCCCACACTTGAGATGTGGGCTTCTGGGCACGCTTATGAAGAATGATTTAGGTAGGCTCTGGGCACGCCCATAGAAGATTGTCTTAATTGCATGATTGATGTGGGAAGACCCAGCCCATAGTGGGCGGGGCCACTGCCTGGTTAGGTGGATAGGGATAGAGCGCTGGTTTGATGGTTGGAAAAGCTGACCACAGCAGGCTGATTTGCATTCATTCTTTACCTCTGCTCTTGCTAAGGATAGTGTGAGGCCAATTTCCTCAGTCCCTGCTGGAATGATTCTGCTGCAATGGACTCTACTAGAATATGAAACTGGAGTAAAGATGTTCTTCTTCCCCTAAATTGTTGGGCCAGGTATTTAACATGGCAGCAAAATCGTAAAACTGATACACTGTTCTTCGTTAATTACATAGCAATCATTTCTACACTATAAATTCACCCCATCTGTTGATGCTATTTTTCTTTTGTAACTGTGAGGCAACACTCACATATAACTTCAGGGAGAGAAGTAGCTGGGCTTGCCTTACAGTTCCATAGGGGACATGGCCAATGATGGCAGGAGATGTGGCTGAAACCATTGTGGGGCAGAGAAAGCAAGAGCAAACTGAGAGGAAGCAAGAGTGGGTCACTAATCTTCAAGGCCCACCCTCTGGAGACACGCCTTCCTCCAGCAAAGCTCCACCTCTTAAAGGTGCCCCAACCTTCCCTAACATTGACACCAGCTAAGGATTGAAGCTCATGAGCTGGAGGGTAGGAGCAACTCACGGTTACACATGACACTGTCAGTTGAAGATGAACCATGGAAAGAATGAACATACAGCGTTATGTCAAGATGTCGAGGCTTAGCCAGTGTTGGAAGGTGATTTGCTTTCCTATGATGCAAAGTGCTCATAAGTAGTGACTAGGGCTACTGGTTGAGACCTCGACTCACAATCTCTTACCAAGAAGCTCACTCTGACCAGTTTATTTATTCTAGATCATCAGATAAATCATTGGCATCTGGTTGTGGGATATTAATAGCTCTGGTAATTAGCAGGTAGAGAAAAAAGGGATATAACATGAATGGAGATAGAGGCTCTATAAATCAGAATGAAAATTTCTTTCTGGAAACTGGACTTGTAATCTTTTATTGCCGCTCCCAGGACGCCAGCATACATCATGAGATCAATAAAATTCCCGAAGATTCAATGAGCCAAGCTGGGCTGCTCTCCACTACATTACCCTGGGTCCCAGGGAGGCCGTGGCGCCGAGTGGAGTCTGGTAGCTGTTACTGCCATCGACTTAAAGTAACAAGCCCTCTGTGACCATCCTAGGGACTGGCAAAGGGAGCAGTGTTCAGAATGAGGATTTGCTTCTGTGAACCTATGGTGCCCTGGTATGCTGTGACACGTTGACATCAACGTGGGGACTGGACACAACAGGAATGCATTCTTAGGGGGCTCTGGCATCCAGAACTTTGAAGGAGACTAGCAGGGAAAGCCCTTTCATCTACTGTCCCGGTTTCTGGTGTATGGTGACTACCTTGGGACTGCTTTAAGTTCCTTCATATGTGGTCGTGTGACCTCTTCTGCTTTCACCCGTCTTAAAGACACTTGTCCTCAGATTTAGACCCTACTTGCACAAAATGCTATTTCAAGATCCTTCACTTGCCTCTGCAAAGACAATGTCCGTGGGTGAGGATTTAGCAGGGGAAACTATTGGGTACTGGACGTCCAGATCATGTTTCAGGTTCTTTCCTAGAAACTTGATCACTACTGACTTAATTTTGAACTTCTAGGCAGACACATCTCTGATAGTGGCCAATTATCTTCTCTTGGACAGGTTATTTTACTTATTTGACTATAGTTTTCCCACTGGCAAAATAAAAAGTCAGATTAGATGATGTCTGTCACTTCTTTTATTATTATTATTATTATTATTATTATTATTATTATTATTTCTGCTCATACAAACTTAACAGGTACACCGGTCCCCTCCCTCCCTCAACCTCCTCCCAGTCCCCTTACTCCTCCCTTCCTCTTCTTCTCTCCCCAGACTCCAGTGCCTCTCTCTCCCATCCCCGGAGCATCCTTTACTGTGCATGCCAAACTCTCCTCTGGGTCCTCCTCTCCAATGAGGTGCAAGGACCCAGGGGCATATCCCAGAACCCTTTCCTGTGTTCCCCTTAAGCTTAGGAACACTACTGTGACTGTCAGTCCCTAGCCTCTAAGGATCCTAGTGCCTTTAGTCCATGCTAGGCTTTGTGAGTCAATAATGTGTTGGACATAGCACAGGTTATACAAAGTCCTATTATGATTGCTTCAGCCCTAACTAGTGTGAAGTATCTTGTATATCATTACTCTTCCCATCCTTGTGCTCTTACAATTTTACCGCCCCCTCTTCCACAAATTTCCCTGAGCTTCAGGATGGGGAGAGATTAGGCTGGTTGGTATAGAGTCTCTGATGTTCTGAATTATGGTTTGTTGATTTTTTTTTTAGTTTTGCTGCTCTGCAATGCCCTTGGCTCCATCTTGATGGGTATTGGATGTCACCCCCTGGCCAGAGATAAAAACCTGTTAAATTAGAGTCTTGTTATAAGAGTATATTCAAAGGTAGATGGAATAAAAGTAGGAGACAGCGGTGAGAGAGGGGTCAATCACTCATTTGCAAAATGGTTACTTTCTATCTGCCAGACTATATGCCCTCCCCTTCTGGTGCGATCATACCCCATCAGTTGCAAATGATCAGGAAGGAAAGTCTGTGAACTTAACCAGATGTCTCCTTACTTGCAGATGTCTGTCACTTCCAATAGGCCTGAGCTTTTGTTAATTCTAGATGGAATTGAATGGTTCTCACGAGAAGGTGTCTCTCAGCAATGAGCAATGCGCTTCCTTTCTCTGGTAACCACGAACCACTGTAGCCACGCCTTTCCTTGAGTCCAGCTTGGGCATGCATGGAATCTGAGTGCCTCCATAGTGCATGCTCCATCAACACCTACATAGGTCCTCACCATTCATGTTCTGGTTAAATACGTCTCTTTTTACTTTTCCCAGGAACACACACCCAGGGACATTATCGTCAGTCTCAACCTTCTTTTCTATAGCAATGTATTAGTCCCCATTCACCACTACAACAAAAGAAATGAGTCTGGTTAATTTATAAATAAGAGGCATTGATGTCCTGTGTCTCTAGAAGCTGAGGAATCTCGATAGTTACCAGGAGGCTCAGCATCTTGTGAGGACCAGCTCTCTGCTTCAGGATGGTGCTATGGATACAGTAGAAGGGATGGGGTGGGAAAAAGTTTGAATCCTCTTCTAGAAATGGAGCTCTCATGACTTAGTGGCCTTTCACAAGACTTAGCTTCTAACCTGCTGCACTGGGGATTAGTTTCAATTTGGATTTTCAGAAAGACAGAAACATAATCCACCGCTGACAGCAGCAGTATTACGATCATGAACATTCTTTCTAAATTGACCAGCAGAGGATCCCAAGCAGTGGCGTCATCTGGGATAGTCCGTCTCAGCTAATACTTGGAAGGAAGTTTTCTAGAGGCCCCTAGAAGAATCATTTAGTTTAGGCGAGCCTCTGAACAAACCTGCAGGCATTTGTCTTGACTGCATAATTACTATGGGAAGAAAGACCCACTCTTTAGTGAGTGGGGCCATCCCTGGGCGGATGGAGAAAAATGGAGGGAGCTAGCTGAGCATTTGGCAGGCAAGAATATGCAGCACTGGTCGGTGTCGTCTACCTCGACTGTGGAGGTAATGCTGTCAGGTTCCTGCCACCGGGCTTCCTTGGAATGATGGAATCTACCCTGGGATTGTGAACTGAATAAGACCCCTTCTTCCCCTAAGTTACTTAGATCAGGTACGTGCTGCTGCAGCAAGTTATGAGGCCAAAACACCATGATAAGATCAAACATCAGTGTGATAGTTAGTCTTGGATGTCAATTCCACTGGATCTGGAATTACCTAAGACACACCTCCAGGTGGTTCCGTATGTGTGGTTCCTGAAGCGATTGACCCAGGAGGAAAGGCTGAGGCACTTCCTACCACAGCAGCCCAGACCCAAGGAGGTTCCCATGGGAATCAGGTTGATTTTGTCAGCCACCTTGCTTGTGCAGTGACTGACGAGTCATCTACCCTGTCAACGTTAGGGTTGCTGCCATTCTCCCCAGACATGAGTCCAGCTTCTGTGGCCTTCCAGAAAGGACTGAAGACCAGGTGCTCCCCAGGGAGCCCCAGGCTTCCGGCACCACACTGGGACTGCGGAGGACAATGCCCCTCACCCCCGGCCCGGCCTCACGAGCTGAGCAGCTTGCTCGTCTCAACCTCTCCTGCCTACAGACAGCCATTGGACCCCGCAGCCCATGTCGGGTAAGCCAATCTAGCAAGCCCCCTTTTCAACATATATTCATTCTACAAGTTCTGTTCTCTAGAGAACACTGATGAATGCAATTAGCTTGCAATTTCCTATTAAGAAGGAAATAAAGCAGCAGATAGATACAAAGACTTAATTTTAGAAAACATAACAGAATTTGGCTCTTTTTTTCTGGGTTCCACAGTAGCTATTAAGGATATAGGTACAGGGCTGGGGAGGTGGCTCAGGGGCTAAAGCCTTCGCCTTTCATGAAAAAGGACCTGAGTTTGGATTCCCAGGTCGCACCTAAAAATGTTAGGCAGATATTTTAGTGGCCTGTAATTCCAGCCCTGAAAGGCAGAGTCTGGGAAACCCCAGAGCAAAACAACAAAGAGATAGATTAATCCAGGATATTTGCTGATGTTTTCCTGATGTGTCTCCACAGGCACATATACTCAAATAACCTCTTACGCGCGCGCACACACACACACACACACACACACTCACACACTCACACACCATATATATATATATTATATATATATAATATATATACACATATATATGTATATATATAGAGAGAGAGAAAGAGAAGAGAGAGAGAGAAACAGGTGTACGTAAGACCCAGTCTTTCTTTTATGTGCTCTGTTTCTAACAGCAAAAGACAGTCCACCTATGTCTACACTGGCATTCACAAGGGTGAAGCCTATTTGATCCCAGAGGGAAAAAACTAATGAAATCAAGACTTGCACGTGGTAAAGACCCAGGCTGCAGAGCCAAGCTTGCTGGCTTCTTTGCTAAATCACGAAAGAGTCGATGCCAGCTGCCCCACCACCAAAACCCTAGAGGGTACGGCCACTCGTGACCATCAAGGGATTAATGGTGCATTGAAATTGTTCTCACCAGAGGCTGTGCACGCACCCAGCCGTGCCAGAGGTCGGCGCCACACGTGACTCACCAGCAAGCCCCGAAGTCCCCCTGCATGTGATGAAAGGTTCTCTATGAGCCAACGATGCTGGGCAAAGTCAGTACAAGCATCTCTGAACTCGAAGAAAGCCTTGGGTCCCAGGAGACCAGCTGTGGCTCCGTAAATGGTGCATGGCGCCATCTCTGTGAGTCCCTGGCCAGATGTTGGCTGGGAGCGAGCACTTTGGTTCAGTGAACTCCAACCACCCTGCAGGGGAGAAAGGCACCCGCATGCTAAGTAAGGCAGGGGGGAGGCCGAAGCCTGTGCTCAGCAGGCAGCACGTCCCTCTAAATGTCAGGGTGAGCTGCGAATTTGGCAAGCACTCCTCAGCACCAGTAACACCAGCCTCCTCAGATTCCCCAGCGGACAGTTTGGCCTGCTTGGCAGTTTGCTCAAAAGAGGCCTGGAAATACACGAAGGGCTCAGCAACACTCGCCCCAGGAAAGAGAACTCACGGAGCAGCAGGTCCCTGAGCCGTCGTCAGTGCACGGCCGTGACTTCCCATCTAGAGACAGGAGCAGCAGCGCCGCCACGCTGGACACGTCCTGCTTGGAAGACAGCCAGAAAGACGTGGGTCTGTTTACAGTGACCACAGTTCATTTGCTCATCACGAGAAACGGCTCATCCAAGAGCAAAGCTTAGCTTGAAAGAAGCATCCAGAGTAGTCCAGGCCCGTAGTGGCCAGGAAGCTGTAGGGCCATGGTGACATCGAGTGCCAACCCATGGAGTGCCAGAGGATGCCAGGGCTCTGAAGGTCTAATTCCTTGTGAGAGTGACATCCATATGACAGGGGTGGAGCTGTGTGTGGACAGGGCCCATCTCAATCTTTCCTTGTCCTACTCCCCGACATCAACTTTGTCTCTAGATATAGTGAAGTGTGACAGATTGGAAAAGAGGAATAATGCTAATAATAATTGTCATTAGTAATAGCAGTAGATAGCATTCTTACCCTGAGAAAGCTTACAATATGTCACGGTTTGAATGTAGGTCGTCCCCCACAAGCTCATGTGTTTGAATCCTTAGTTTATGTTCGGGAAGGTCATCGCATCTTTGGGAGGTGGAGCCTCGCTGGAGGGAAGCACACCCCAGGGGGCCCTGTTTCTGCTCTTACAGCCGCTAGCACTCAGCCTCCATGATGTCTGCAGTGACCTAAGTCACATCCAGCTTCTGCCGCCCACCACGCCTTTTCTGCCATAATGGACCGTATCTTCTCTCTGGATCCTAAGCCAGAGAAATCTCCCTTTCCCCCCAAAAGTTGTGTATGCAGCTAGAGTGACCGGGACACAGCATAGCAGAGTTGCAGGTCTGGATGGAATTGTGGTCTACAGATACTCAAAAGCGAAGATGAAACAGAAGAACACGAAGTGCAATGCGCTTGAGAGGGGGCGGGACAGGTGCGGCCTCACGTTAGCAGTACCTGCCAGAGTGGAAAGCGAAGAACAAGGAGGTGTGATGTCTCAGGACGAGCAGCTGTCAGGGAGGGAGAGAGATGGGCAACTAGGGGAACCTGCGGAGGCCATGAGAGTGAGAGAGAGAGAGAGAGAGAGAGCCTGAGGCATGAATCCAACAGAATGATAGAGTTAGGGTCCACATAGTCACATCTCTTATGCCACCTGAATGGTCTTTCTGGTTCACTGATGAAATTGAAAAGTTTCTTCTTTGTTGTTGAGGAAATGATGGAAATGATAGAAACATTCACTGTCTTCTTTTGTAAGTTTGTTCTCACTTCTGTCTCAGGGTACTAGGCGCCTGACCCTCTCCTGTCCTGTCCATGTGCCCGACCCTTTCCTGTCCTGCCCATATACCTGACTTCTCCTGTCCTGTCCACACGGCCCGCCCTCTCCTGTCCGTAGTGCTGCACCATGTCCCCCTTCCCGTCCCCACCCATCTCTCTTCCTCACTTTCTACACTCAGTCTTCACACACAGATCCCTGGAAAGCGATTCACATCCACACAGCTGGAGCCTGCACTGGGGATGCTACTTTGAAATTTCTGATGCCTGAGTTTTGGATAGTTCAGGTATTTTCTCAAAGAAATGGTCTGTAATATTCACAGACAAATGATTAAAAATTGAGCAAACGCTCCATTCAAGACAAATAATGTCTTGGGAAAGAAATCCTTTGCAAACATCAATTTGTTGATTATGTGTCTTTTATATTTTGTATTTAGTATTCTGAAAACTAGACAGGAACATTGCTCAATATTCTTATGACTGAAATACATGAGCCATTCTGTAAAATGTGCAACTTTTTGGAAAAAGTTCCTTAAAATGAAATTACTGAAGATATTATTAGTCTTCCAAGTTGATCTTCTAAATTTTCTATTAGTTTTCCATCTATATTGTGTGTGTGTGCGTGCGCATATGTGTGTGTGTGTGTGCATGTTTGCGTGCGTGTGTGTGTATGCTCACAAGAGGGCACTTGAGTGTGTGTGCCTGTGGAGACCTGAGGGTGCCATTGGAAGTCATCCTGGATTGCTCTACCTCCTCATTGCTTTGCTCTTGGGGATTTCCCAAGCTTCATCTTCCTGGGCCAGAATTACAGGTAGCTGCCATTGCTCCTGGCATTTTTTACATGGAATCTGGGCTCTGAACTTGGGTTCTTTTGCTCGGAAGGCAGAGGCTTTAACCCTTGAACCATCTCTTTACCCACCAATGCTTTGATCGTGAACATTTGACTTCCACAGCTCTGATCTGTTGTGCACATAATCCTATCTGTGTGTGGGGTTTTCTTATGGCTACCTTAGGAAATAAACCTAATATGTATTATCTGCTATGTCAGGACTCATACATGTGCACTATAACTGAAGTCCATGTATTATTTCAAAGGAGAATATTTCTTGGGTATGAACTTTCACATAGTCCAGAATGACTTACCATACTGTCCTCATTCCAAATAAAAAAGAAGAAAAGGGGAGGATGCAGTGCATCCTTCTCTGGAAGGGCACCACACAGAAACCGTATACTATAGTTGTTTGCATTCTATTCAATAGATCTTAATCACACGACTATGCCCACCTATAAGGGAAGTTGGGAAAAGTCATTTCTGCTACTATTGAAGACAGCAAGAACGCACGGAGGGCAAGCAGCCAGTCTTTCTAATGTCCACATCCTCAAATAGAGTCAGACGTTCCTGCACTGAGCCCCAGAAAGGAAGAGATGCTCTGTCCACGAGGGAGTTCTCAGGAGCAGGGAAAATAAGCCTTTCAGTTTTGGGTGGCCATCATCTGCTGATGCTGGACTTCCTAACAGAAAGACAAACCCCAAGCTTCTCTAGTCCTCCACTGACAAAGCTAGTCCAGCATCTTGCAGGCAATCCTCTAGAAATCACTTAAGGTTCTAGTGATTAAAACCACAAAATTCCAGGGAAGGGGCAGTAGAAGTTGTGTTTAGAAAGCACAAGTATCCTGATGGATGTGTGCAAAGCGCTGGCATTTAGTGCCACAATCTACCCCTTTCCTTGAGTAAATCCTTTCATGCTCTGATTTTTCATATATTGGTCACTGAAAGTTTCAGAAGACAGACAGAAGGTGGAGGATTCATTGGCGGGCAACCTGTGCCCTCTGTTGTTGTGATCGGTCTCCAAGTGATGCCCTTTCGTCATTTCCTGTTGTACAAAGCATTCTGGGTGCCTCTCATCTCCTGAACCTAAACTGTCATCTGTATACCAGGTCTCTCTTCTCCACTTGCGCCAAGAGGAGCAGAATCAAAGCCCACCCCTTCATCTCTCTTTCTCCAGACTCTGTAACAGGTCTTCATTTGTTCTCAAAGTGTGATAGTTATCCTGGGTGTCAACTTGACCACACCTGACATTAACTAAGATCAGCTGAGACTAACTGAAGAGATTATCTGGATCTATACATTTACAATACAAAGACCAGCCCTAGATCTGATTGGAATCTCCCTAGATTAATTGGAACCTCCCAGTAGTGGATCAGACAGAAGGAGCCACAGAAGAGGAGACCGAGAAGATAGTCTCCAGGAATCCTCCAGCTTTCAGTTGTTACCCACTAGCCTACTGGATGTCTGCAGTGATGTAGCTGCCTCCAGCTTCAGCCACCAGCCATGTCGCCTCTGCCATGAAAGACTGTTTCTCCCCTCTGGAACTGTAAGATGAATAAATTTCCTTTTCTCCCTTAAGTTGTTCGACTTTAGATGTTCTCTCACAATAGTTAAAAGTAACACCTCCACCAGGGGGAACATTGTGGGGTGCTGCATATCATGCAGGAAAGTCACCAAATCCACCTATTAATTGCCATAGTCTCATTGCTCCTGAGGAAATGGTGAGAATCTCCATTTTGAGAAAAATAACCTCAGTCACCAAGGCTTGTGTTTCTCCACATAAACTGGACATGAGAGATCTCAATAGTTCTCATGTGTACCAGCCTGAATCCTTTGTCAGTCATACAGCTGGCAAAGGTTTTCTTAATTCCATAAGCTGCCTTTTTACTCAGTTGTTTCTTTCTTTTGCTGCAGGAAAGTTCTGTAATTTCAGAAGGTCTCATCTGTCCATTGCCGGTCTTACTTTCTGAACAACAAAGTCCTGTTCTTCACCCATTCCTGTATTTTATAATGGACCCCCTTCTGGTTTCCTCTGGCGCTTTCAGATTTTCAGGTCTGACACTGAGATCTTTGACTGACAAGTAGATTTTTGTGTATGGTGAGAGATATAAGTCTAGTTTCATTCTGCTGCATGTAAATATCCACTTTTGCCAGTACCATGTGTGGAAGATTCTGCTCTTTTCCCAGTGCATATTGTTGGCATCAGTTTCAAAAATCAGGTTACTAATTGTGTGGGCTTACACCTGGCGTGGGCTTACACCTGGCGTGGGCTTACACCTGGGTTTTCTATGCTACTCTGCTGATCACAGCAGGGCCACACCACATCACATGCCTGTCACATTGCCACATGCCAGCTCTCTCACTCCCTGAACAGCCTCTATAGCTCACTGCTCTTTCCTCCTCTTTTAAGAGCTTTTAAATGATCAGATTGGACCCAGCAGATAACCCAGGATAATCTCCCCATTTGAAGTCTGTAACTTAACCACAGCTGCAAATACCCTTTAGCCATGAGCACTCTCAGCCTCTGAACTGGGACGTGGAAATCTGTGTGTGTGTGCGATTGGGAGTCTTTTGTCCTGTAAACAATCAGTAAGTATAACAAAAACTGGGTAATTATAAAGTCCTCTCATATAATAATTACCTTCCTTCTAGGATCATTTGTTGTGATTATTACTCATTGCCTGGATTACTTGGGAATGTTATAGAACTAAAGGACACAGGTGACTGTGAGATACTGGTGGGGGTCATACCCTTCCCTCCCTTGGCATTTCCTTCCATATGACAGAGTCTCTGGAAATACTGTCCCGACCTATTTTGATATTCTTGGCCTATCTTGACCATCCTGGTCTATTAGACCTTCTTGGCCTATTTGACCTTCTTTACCTATTTAATCTTCCTGGCCCATTAGACCTTCCTGGTTTATCTTGACCTTCCTGGTCTATCTAGTCCTTCCTGACCTATTTGACCTTCCCAGCCCAGCTTGCACATTCCTGCCCTCCCATCCATTATCACTGAATGATGAAGGAGACTGCAAGGCTCCACACTAAGGGTCACATGTCAGGAGCATGAGCTCTAGTCTGCTCTTGGTCTCTTGCAAAGTACCCAGCTTCTGGGAGATGCCTATCTGAGAAAGCAAATATTGTCCCTTGCTGCTGGAGGTGAGACTATGAAGGGACATAGTATTAGCAAATGGAGAATGCACAGTAAAATCACAATGCACCTGCTCTTTGATGTAGCAGTCTGGGGTTAAAGGATTTATCCTAACATGTGTATGCAAGGATACACAAGGCAGAGTTTTATACAGGAAAACATATTTGAATTCACTCAGATATATGAACCTATCAAAAATTGAAATGCAACTCTTTACATACTAAGATAAACTCCAAGATTAGGTATGTAACAGTTACTCTTAACTATTGCTGTGAGACAGCACGCAAAGTCAAGCACCTTACAGGAGAAGGGGAGATTTATTCAACTTACTGGTTCCAGAGGGGAGAAACAGTCTTTCACTGTGGAGGCGGCATGGCTGGCTGGACGGCTGAAGTTGGAAGAGACTACGTCACTGCAGACATCTTGGAGGCTCCGAGCTGCCATATTGCTTGCTGAAAGGCAGACTTCTCCTAGAGGTAGGGTGGGACTAATCCACCTCAAGACCCACCTCTTGTGACTGCCTTCCTCCAGCAAGGCACCACCTCTCAAGGTGTCATGACCTTGCCGAACACATGAGAGGGACACATTTCAAACCATGACAGTGTGGGTACAAGCATCTCTAGGTCATCCCTGTATGAAATGTCCGTGCCTTTGTTAACCTACACGGTACTTTGGGATGCGTTGGGAGAAGCTGACTGCTCTGTGTAGACAGTTCATCCTTGGCCCTCTGGTTGTAAGTGAACAAGAGCAGAGTGGTAGCTGGTCTTGCCAGCTTAGTCCCACCCCTTTCCAAAGGGCAGTACCGTGTGTAGACACCTTGGCTTCAGAACAAACACCTGCAGTACTTTTCCAGATGGTATTTAAGAAAGAAAACCATCTGCTCCTTCTGCACACCAAAATGCTATCAAACAATTAACTGTCTCTGAGCAGAGACAATGGATTGAAGATATCTTAATGTAATCCACTAGGAAAAAAATAATTGGCAGATCATTAAGGTTTAATCATGAGTAGAAAGAGTTGTATTTTATTTACCAGATCATCTTAACTTGCCTTGCGAATTGAATTAATTGATTGGCCAATTTAGTGTTTAATACATTTGTTAGCTTTGAACAGCATCACTGAACTTTAAATTAGTAAAGTTTGTGAACAGTGATTTGGAAGATGGACTGTTTTGTTTCAAATTGACATCAGGTACCTGTTGTAAACCTACGTTTCTATGATGTTCACATATTGACATATCAAGAAACTTTTAAATCAGTTACCTAAATTATAAACCAGTCTTATAGCAGGTTTAGTGTAAAGTTATCTCAGATATAGTTTGTGTTAAAGCTGTTGAAAGAAGCAATCTCTAACATTTAGGTAGTATGAAATAACCCAGTATAGCATGTTTGGCTGTTGGGTGGCTTTGAACTTGTGTAATCTGAATATACAGACTCCTGCCTTGAGATGCACCATGCCCTTGGGCTAAATCATGCCTTTGGGCTATGCCATGCCCTTGGGCCTTGGAGATACTCAAATGTAACTGACAGGCAAGGAAAGGAAGAGTGGAGAATCCTCTCCTTTAAGCTTCAGACCAGAAGTGATTTATTCCATTCATGAGAGTGGCGCACAGGGGTAAAGTTAAACAGAAGGCTTCTCAAAATATCCGATTAAACTGCTATCAAACAGAAGTGACCGTCCACTATGAAAGAATTCTGGCAAAGAGTGGAATTTCTCTGTCGTCAGCCGAACCTTGAGCAGCAGTGTCAGATGCAAAGGGTTTTGATGCTCAGGGTTTTGTGAATTGGGGATTAGCAAGTACTTTGAATAGAGAATCCTATCTAAAGAAAATATCAGACTCTTCTGGAAAGACAGCCTACGTGGAGGCCTTCAAGAAGGGCCTCATTTATCACTTCTTTCAAAAGTTTACTTTTAAAATCTCTTAGACACACATGGTCGAAAATACAATGTGCTCTTCTGCATGTGGAACCTGAAAATTGTTTTAAATGAGTGTACATTCACTGCATGAAGTGCAGGGGATCGTGATGTTTCTGTACTTTGCCCCAAGTACCTCTCCAAATGCCCCTCCCCCCCAACCCTACTTCTTACTCCTACTTCTTACTCCATCTGCTTCCTTCCTCCTTCCCAGTAGTCTTTTCTTTCACTTTTACATCACATGAGTACTTTTTGGCTATATTAAGTTATATTTTAATATTTTCATTTATTTACTACTTATCAGAGAAAGAGAGAGAGAGCGAGAAATCAATGTGTGCCGCGGCATGCAGGTGGAGATCAGAGGATATTTTTTGGAAATTGCTCTGTCATTCCACCATATGGCGTTCCATGGATTTAGCTCAGTTAAGAACATGTATCCCAGTGTAAGCCATTCAGAGTGTAACAAGAAGCCTGCAGTTTAGAGGGCCCCAAAAGGAAGTTTGTGCTGTGGAGTTAAAGCCAGGTTTGCCATTGAGAAGTAGAGATGTTAGAGATGCCAGAGCCAACATGGGACATCTACCAAGCTGTGTACCATGGGAGGAGCCAGCCCAAGAGGACGATGTGTTCTATGAGCAGATATGTTAGAGGGGTGGAATTGAAGCCTTTGGAACTGAGATTATTTCAACAGGAAGTTCATCTATTGGACATGCAGGATTTGGAGTTTGTCTTGCTGGTTATTGGTCTTGTTATGAATCAATCCTTCCTGGATATGCCCCCATTCTTCCCTTTTGGAATGGGAATATTTATTCTGTGCCATTGTGGAAGTATGTAATTTGTCTTTTGATTTCACCAGAGGCTTTGGATTTTGGACTTTTGGACTGTGTTGAAACTACTGATGTGGTCTATGGGACTTTTAAAGTTGGACTGAGTATGGTTTGCATAATGAAGTGTGTCCCCCACAGTCTCCTGTGTTGTTTGGAAAGGTTACGGCACCTTTAGGAGGTGGAGCCTTGTGGGAGGAAGGTGGTCACAAGGGGTGGGCCTTGAGGTGGATTAGCTCGACCCTACTTCTGGGAGAGGTCTGCTCTTGCAGCTATCAGTCTCCATGAAGGAAGTGACTTAGTTTGCCGCCAGTTTCTGCTGCCAGCCATGATGTTTCTACTATGAAAGACCATATCTCCCCTCTGGAACCATAAGCTAAATAAATCTCCCTTTTCTCCCTTTAAGTTACTTGACTTTGGGTGTCCTCTCATAGCAACACACAATGAGTGACCAGTATACCCAGGCTCTGCCTTCCGGGGCTGGAAGTGCAAGCTGGGTAATTTTGTTACTACCCAAGTTTGGAAATCACTGGTATAGAATAAATTATGTGAGCAAGCCTGAAATAGCACAGATAGAGCCACCAACCCCTGGAGGTTTTTTTCAGGTATTTACAGATCCATTGGTGGTTTTCTAAGTCTCCCAAATAGCCAATCAGTGCAAGGCTCTGACCTGCTGCACCTTGTAACTTGAACAGCTCTGAGCTTAACGCTGCTGCCATCATTTTGAAGGGAATGTGTATCCAAGAATCCTCTGAGTCAGACTAACGCCATCACACATCGCACAGAAACCTTTCATCAGAATATAAAGGAAATTTTAAGGGAAGAATCCACACCTTGGCAAATGGGATCTATCAGGAATGGTGACGTTGATCAAACTAGGAATGGTTCACTTAGGAGAAAGTAAGAATGGATGAGTACTCATTCATTCAGCATTCTTGGATTTGTCTGGTTATTTTCTGCTAAAAAGAATATGTTAAAGGGTATTTTTGGTGGGAGGGGATAACACCAAGAAGGCTAAAAATAGAAGAAAGAGTTGGTGAATAGAGACAAAGGAAGTTTGAAGGTCTACTAAGCAGGAGGTGGGTCAGTCTTGTCACTAGCAAGAATAGACTTGGGGAAGGGGTACACAGCATTGGCCACAGAGGGAGACCTACCAGAGCTCAAGCCAGCCTGTGTTCTTCATCCATCACTCAGGATTTCAGAGAGAACAACAAGTTGACTGGGCTAAAGCCAGAACCAGCTCCTTCAATTAAGGTAGAATCAGGGAGAGATCAGATGGAGCACCCCAGACTTCTTAATGAGAGGCAAAACTAGTGATTGAAAGGAAGCTCTCTCTCTCTCTCTCTCTCTCTCTCTCTCTCTCTCTCTCTCTCTCTCTCTCTGTGTGTGTAGTGTGTGGTGTAAAAGAGGGCACTTGAGTGTGTGTGCCTGTGGAAGTTCAATGGTAACATCAGGAATCATCCTGGATGGCTCTATCTCCTTATTGCTTTGCTCTGGGGTTTCCAGGCTCCACTTGGTAGGGCTGGAAATGCAGGCTGCTGCTATATCCACCTGCCATTTTTTCATGGAATCTGGAGATCCCAACTTAGGTCCTTTAACTTATGAGGCAAAGGACCCCAGCCTAGAGAATTTATTACATAGGAGGAAGTTGGATGCTTTTAAGAAGAAAGAAGGTTATCTATGACATACATCTGCAATCAGCTCTCGGGAGGTAGAGAACCAAGAGTTCAAGGCAATTCTTAGCTACATGGTGAGTTCCTGGTCAGGCTACATCACATGAGACCATAGTCCACAAAAACAACAGAAAAGCAGGAAGATGAAGAGAAGAAGAAGATAAAACATCAAAAGGAAGAGGAGGAGGAAGAAGAGGAGGAGGAACAGGAAGACCAGAAGAAATGCTACAAACACCCAACCAAAAAATAAAAACCACCCCCATGCACACAAGGAAAACTGAAGAGAAACAAGAAAAGAGAAAAAGAGGTGGAGGAAATAAGGAAAATAAAAGGTTCACATTCCACAAAAACAGCCACGGAGGGATTTTATTTTACTTTGTTTTGTTATTACTTTTTAAATTAATCGAAAGAAAATCTCTTATGGATTTGATAACAATGCATCTGGTCCTAATAATCCTAGAAATCTCTATTTATAGACATTGAGCGTGTTGCTGAAATTAAATATAATGCATGAACAAAAAGTTCAAGATACATTTAGGATTTGCTTTCTCAATAAAGCATACCACAGCGGGAATAAAGAAATTCTTTGCTCAAATTAATGGTGAATTCTTTTGTCATGAGAATAGGAGTTTATATTCATTTCAGTGGAAGCACATAAATTGTTCTAGACAAGAAAAACAAAACTAGCCCAAGGCGGTATTTTCATTATAGGAAAAGGCACATGTCCATGAATATCTAGTTTAATATTAACGAAAGTCATTCAATTAGCCATGCATGTGCTATTGTTATGAATATTTATTCCCCGCTCAGCTAAGTAACACTGATATCTTTTATTCACTGGTTCAGAGATTCAAATGTTACAAACATTACCCTTCCTGGTGGGAGATGAGGGATTTGAGTCCAAAAGAAACACCTGACACTTCTCAGTATTAGAAATGCAAATTTCTTTAGAACTTGAGATTTTATGTTCAGGAAGCTGTGCTGTTTGCTAGATTTTTCTTCCTCTCTAAAAATCATTGAAAAGAAAAAAAAACTTTTCATGAGTTAATAGTGCTGCTGCATTAATGACAGTTATTTAAGCTCTAAACATTCTTTCTCATTGTCTTTGGCATAAGTTGTAGGTGGTCAAAGGAAAGAGGGAAATTGTATAAATCCAGTTGAATGAGACTAATTGGAGTAACATGGAAGGACCATGATAAACAAGCTGTTCCCAGGTCAATGATAGGCTTGGAGAAGTGGTCAGGGCCTCCTTCCAGTTGAGGTTTTTAGATACTAAACCCCGGGCTCTGAATGGTGGGCTTTCTGTCTCATTATCTTGGCTTGTGATGTGCAACCTATCTGCAGTAGGTCACCAGGGGTAAAATAGCAATCAACATGCTCACCCAGCTACAAATAGTATAAGCTACTATAACGACAACTCTTGTCAAGAGGAATCCAGCTGTATAATAGTGGCTTGTAAGATATGGGTTGATCAGTTCCTTTCTGAGGGGCATCGGGGCTCATTTCATGCAAGGAACATATTCCTGGTACCGAGTGAACCACCCACTGACAGGGAATCTATAGACCCTACATAAGAACCAACAAATACTTGATAGTGAGCAACTGGCTAAACACTTGCCATTATACCCGTAGGTCACAGAAGCACGCTGCATTCAACCAAGAAATATCCCAGTAGAAAGGAAGGCGCATAATGCAGAGAACTACGACAGGTCAAAGTCAAAAGGAGAAGTGGTTGTGGACGGTTCAGCCCTAATCAGAACATCTCAATCACTCCCATCTCAAGGTTCAGTGAACCTTGCAGAAGAGGCAGAGGTAAGAATGTAAGAGTTGGAGGACTGGAAATTGCAATGTAAAGCAGTAGCCTCTGTCCACATCAGGACCACTGCACCCAAGAACTCAGTGCAGCCCTGTCTACTTCTACAAGGTCTCCGCAATAGCTGGTCTGTCAACATTTTGCCACAGAGGAGGAAGAATACTATACAATACCAGGCTACCCTGAAATACTGCATGGGACTGGTGCTGGTCAAGAGAGAGAAAGAGTCTACTCCACAGTCACCCACTGGTGGGCTATTTGAACCCTTGAGGATGTCCAGGCACGGGCTAGTGCAGGTGTCCTAGCGGGAATCCAGTGGATTATAGGGGAACTTAAGAAAGAGGAAAACTGGCTGGGAGAAGGAGCGGGATGGGTTGGGAGTGGAGACAGTAGGTAGTAGGTAATTAAAGCACATCAATTCATTGCTAATATAATTAAAAACAAATAAAGGTTATCTAAAAGCACAGCGGCATGCTTGCATTCGCATGTATTTGTTTAGTGGGAGGTGCATGCCATGGCGTGTTCATGAAGCGCAGAAAAGATAGAAGTAAACTGCCAAGAGTCCTATAGCTTCAGGAAAATTGCTTCTGCTAACAATCATGTGAACGTGGAAGAGAACCCCAAGTGTTAGAGGAGACCCCAGCTCTGTGTGACACATTCCCCCAAGCCCCCAAGCAACGTGTGCCCTCAGGCTCCAAACCCCCAGGAATGGTGTGGTTTTCAGTTGGAAACACAGTGAGTCACTTTGCGAGGACAGAAAACCATAGGGTGGAGGGGATGCTTTGCAGAAGGGAAAGGAAATGTCAGGAATTGAGTTCAAAGTGCGCCTAATGCACTTGAGGTAAAGATCAAGCATCTAGCACAGAGTAGACAGAGAACAGTAGGAAGCGAGGGGCCTGTGCTCCTTTCTGTAAGCCAAATCCCACCCAAGCTCCTGCGAGTGACCCTCATTAGGGTCAAACTCATTAGGTCACCAAAAATAAGTCCTGAAAGTTGAAGGTGGCCAGCTGAGTAGAAGAAGGGATTAGCCAGAGTGGGAGGGCCACAAGAGAGGGTAACAGGAAAGGGGAGCGAATTCGATCCAAATACATTAATGAACATGCATGACAATGTCCTAAAGAAATCAATTATCATTTACAGTTAATATGTGCTAATAAAAGTTTTAAAGAAATGAAAAGGAAACATAGGACCTATATCTAATTTAGATTGAACCAATTCATTCATGGAAAAATAACTCTATCACACTATCCATAATGGTTGATATTGTCAATGCCACAGAATCTAGAATCCACTAAGAGACACATCCCTTAGCATGTTTTACTAAGTACTTTCTAGACTGTATTAACTGAGGGATACCACTTTGAATGCCATATTTTCTGGCCAGGATCTTTGATCCAAGCAATTTAAGGTAGTTGACTATGTCACACCCACTACACAAGTTTTCACCTTCTGTAGCAATACCGATTCAGGGAGGCCCTAGCCAGGGCTCCCCATACTGACATGCCCCGGACATGTCCCAATAGAGGAACCATACAAGCAGAAAGATGAACAACCAATGGGAAGTGGTCAAATGATTGGTGGCTGTCCCCGAGTGGAGGGATGGCAACACCTGATTGGACCCCTGAACCTATATAAGCCCAAACACTTCCTGAATAAAGCTGAGTCTGCAGCCAACTCGTCCTCTGCCTGCTGCTTCTCAGACCTAACTCCTGGGGTCTGGGTGGTGACCCCGTCGTTGGCTTGCCCATTCACCTCGAGCCCACAAGGCCCCTACCGTTTCCTCTCTTGCCCCCAGCTGACCTGGTGAGGATTCAGCAACAACCTTCCAGCTCCACTCCTGTGGACACAGGTTCTCATCTTCCTCCCAATGTCCCCACAGGAGCCTCTGCAGGCTGATGGTCCACGTGGAGCGGCTGTTACTAATGAGTGGGGGAATAGCCAATGTTCTCCTGGCCCAGGGCTTGGAACCACCTGAGTAACTCTGATAAGCTTCCTTTTCCTCCTTGTGTATCTTAAGATCAACAGCATAAGAGTGATTGAAATGTCTGTCCTCGATTGGCACGGAATTAAGGAAACACTTTGGCCCTTGTAGCCATTAAAGTCTTAATGAAGTCAAAAATGGGAATTCAGTGGCTCCTGCTCAGCCTGGGATCTGGCTTTCTAATTACATTATGGCCACAGACCTGGGCCTGAAGTATCTGCCACCTTGGCGTGCTCTGGCCTCAGAGTTCTCCCCAGGCGCTCCTGTCTCTTCACAGACGCGCGCAGCCAACCAAGGGGCCATTCCTTACAACCTACAGAGGCAGAAGGATGTGCTCTTGGGCTTCAGGAAAGTGTTGGAAAATGCACTCCAAAGTCCACTTGTAGATTCCTGAGGAAAGGACCACCTCACCCGTTCCTTGATGGCCGGCTCAGGGACTGCCATTGGCTGTAGCAACAACTGACTTGCAGTTAGCTGGCTGTTTGATGGATGGTGGGAACTGGCAGTGCTGGTCAGGACTGCCAGGGTGGACAGCTACCACGTGTGAGATCAGAGTTTCACAGGATGGTTTCCTAGGTAGACGTTGACGTCCCCCATACAATGTTCAGTGAGTGTGAATTACCCAGTTGCCTCCCCCAGTTGAATGGTGGGAAATCCCAAATGCTGTATTCTACAACTGCTTTCTGCATGATACCATTTCCCCCAAATGCTATCAATACAGGTGGAATTATTATCTCACTTAAGAAAGAAAAAAATCAACAAAATTTTCCATGCAGCTTAGTAAGTGACTCTCTGTGAGTAGCAACCAGAAGTGTGTGTATGTGTGTGTGTGTGTGTGTGTGTGTGTGTGTTATTTTTTAATGTATATGTGGGGATCCATGCATGTCTATATACGTGTTTGCATTTTGGTATACATGTATGTATGTGATTCTGTGCACATATATGTACGAATGTATCTAGAAGCGCAGGTTGATATCAAGAATCACCTAATTTCCATGAGACAGGGTCTCTAATCAAATCCAGACCTCACTGATTGGACTTGTCTGTTTAGCCAACTTGCTCTGAGAATTCCCAATCTCTGCCTTTTGGGCTTGGAACTACAGACAGGCCTACCATAGCCATCTAGCATTTTACATGGGTTATGAGGATTCAAATTCTGATCCTTCTGCTAACACAACAAGATTTTTTAAATTGTGTGTGCATGTGCCCGGGTGTGTGTGCGCGCGTATTGGGGCTGGACACACTCTATGTGGGTAGGCAGACCACGTGCACGAGGAGGCCAGGGGAGGAGGCCAGGCATCTCCTCTATCATTCTTGGTCTTATTATTTCTCTCTGAACCTGGAGCTTGCGGTCTGGCTGGCTCTGAACCCCTCCAGCAGACGCTGAGGTTACACCTTGTGGCCACCCTCAGCTTTCTATAGGGTGCTGTGATCCCAGCTCAGGACCCCAAGCTGGCACGGCAAAGCTATCACCTCCAAGCATCTCCTGGCCCAGCATCCAGACTTCAAAGTCAAAACGGGCAGATCCCTGCAAGAATGGAGCCGCTGTCTGATAGCTTTTCTCCCCATGTGAATTCAGAGCATCAACGTCCACCTCTGCCAGACCCTATATAACAGCACACTTACCAGACCCTATATAACAGCACACTTACCAGACCCTATATAACAGCACACTTACCAGACCCTATATAACAGCACACTTACCAGACCCTATATAACAGCACACTTACCAGACCTTATATAACAGCACACTTACCAACATTTCATGTGGAGCCAGGAGGATCGCAAGAGATTAGCGTCACCCTGAGACAAGCTGGACAAGCGAGCGTTTTTGTTTGATAGTTTACCCACCGGTGGGTCATTCACGCCAGTGCAAACCCCTAAATGGAGACCAGTGGATCACACGTGCAGGGGGATGTGGGAGCCAGATGGAGGACAAGTGGGGTAGAAACAGGAAGGGGTGAGGGATAATAAAGGCTAGAAAAATAGAAATTCTTATTATATGTGAAAGATGCAAAGACTAAAATGATGCAAAAGCCCTGATCTGAAGTTGCTGGGGGGACTGGTGGGAGCGTGGGGATGCTGTGGGGGTGCCGCAGGGACATGGCGGTGCTGGCCATGTCATGGGGAAAAAGCAGGAAGGCTGGAGGGGAAGAGGAAGCACAGGGCTGTGCCGACTGAGAATGGGAAGCGAGTCTGCGGGTGGTTTCCATCGGACCACAAAGCGGCGGGTCACAACGGCAGCTCTTGCCTGTTCACGCCCTGAAACCAAGGAACAGCAGATCAAGTGACGGTTTTGGCTGGGTAAACAAATTCACTTTCGTGAGAGCATTAAGAAAATGAAACACGTATAACCACATATGATTCTTTATTTCAATGTGTTTTTGAAGGGCAAATTGCCTACATCCGATACTCACAGCCAATGAGAATGGATGCCTGCAGAAATGGTCATTTATAGCTGATACAAAAAATTTCTTCAGACAATCGATGCTAATTTGGTCAAGTTCTTTTATCAGCTCTGGATAACAGGAGAATCGTGTGAGCCATGACCAAAACTAAATGTTCCAATAGCCATGTGCTGCACAATGAGAAGAGACATGTGAATTCATTTTGATAATTGTTTGAGTCGGTGCACGATCCCACAGTATTGTTTCATAGTCAATGAAACAGTGTCCAAGAAGACGATACCATTTTTTATGATGAATTCTCAAGCACTGTTGTGTATTTTGTATCTTCATCATGGATCAGATTTGACTAATCACATTTCAAAAGCCCACTGGTCACATAGAGCTACCACATTGAACAGGGAAATTTATTTTCCTTAGCCATTTGTATTTTTCTGGGTTAGGGGGTGTTCAGATCAGTAGGAGAAAAACCGTACTGCAATTGGTGTTTAGTTCTCTTAGAGAAAAGATGTTTAGCTCAAGTCACATTATAGTTTTATAAAAATGTAAGTGTAAGAGGGTTGGGGGGATGGCTCAGCTGGTAAAGTAGAGGCTGTGTGACTATGAGGATCCGAGTTCAGATCTGTATCCTCCTGAAGCCAGATGTGGTCATACACATCTGGAATCCAGCATTACTGCTGTGAGATGTGAGCCGTAGCAGCTCATGGACAAGCTGACCTGTTGTACAAAGAGGTGAGCAAGAGATCCTGTCACAAAGAAGCTGGAAAGCGAGGATCTACACCCAAGGCTGCCTTCTGACCTCTGTATTCACTCCATGTTATGTGTATGTCCACATGTACGCACATACACACATGCACACACATATACACATGCACATCGTAAACACACCACACACCCACAAAAGCAAGAAACTATAAGTATAAGCCAAGCATGGTAATATGCTCATGGAAATGGAATTTGTTCAGATTCAAAGATAAATCACATTCTGTGTATCATTGTGTATCTTACATACAGACATGGCAGATACATGTGTGTAGGTCAGTCAACCTCACATTCAGATTTTGTTCATATAGGGCTAAAGTTTTTGGCCGAAGCGTAAGAGATACAGAGTCATGCCAGACATGAAGAAGTCTCATTGCTGCTGGAGGAAAGCCAGCAGGTGAGTGAGTGTGGCCCGAGGCTGCCCCAGCGCCTTGAGCTACCGGAAGTCTCTGGTTCTGAGTGACAGGAGGTTCCTGAGACATTCAGTTTTACACATTCTCTTGGCAGGTGGGTGTTTTCAGTGGAATAAGACTGCAGTATAAGATGGTCTATAATGTCATTGAGTGCCTAACCTGATACCTTAGAACCTGACTGCACCAAGGTTTTCCACCTAGCCCAGGATTACAGCCCTTGCTGAGAACATCAAAGTTTTTTTTTTTAATTATTCATTCAATTGTGCATGTGTGCGCATGTGTGGTGTGTGTGTGTGTGTGTGTGTGTGTGTGTGTGTGTGTGTAGAACCACGGACAATTCGGGAATCACCATGGACCGCCTCCACTTCCTTGTTTACTCTGCCCCGGGATTCACAGGCTCCGCCCTATCAGGACCAGAAACGCAGGCTGCCCCCGCTTCCGCCTGGCGTCTATACATGGGGTCTAGGATCACGAATTCAGGACCTTCTGCCTGCAAGGCAGAGGCTCAACCCCTGAGCCACCTCTCCAGCCCCCAGAACATCAGAGTTTTATGTTAGTTCTTTTTCAATTTATCTTATTCTTTTAGAAATGAATGTAATGAACTTGTATTATTTCACCCCTTATTACCCAATCCTATATAAAACATCTTCTTCCCAAACAACATCCTTCCTACCTTCATGTCTGTTTGCGTGCATGTGCGTGACCCACTGGGGTTTCATCTGGAATGTCCATACAGGAAAACACCTAAGCACTTGCTGAGGTATCGATCTTGTGTCAGTGGGATTACCACTCAGGACAGCAAGCAGCTCCCATTACAGCGCTTGCTCATACCGAATATTCACTTGTCCTTAGAAGGACGCACATGAGCTGCTCACATTGGTCAGAGTCATAAGCCACACAAATGACCCCTGAAGTCACATTTACAGAGAAACCAAGTGAAGCCGCATTCCACATAAAACATCCTAAATTGAATTCTTCCATCAGAATTGTCTCCAAATCAAGATTGAGACTTATGCTCCACAGAGCCATGATCTCAGAGTTGACAGTGGTCAGCTACCTAGCCATTGCCTAATTTTGTCTCCTCTAACACCCCCCTCCTCACGTCAGGTCCCTGCTAGATGTGTCTGTGGTGTCTCTCAGCTGCCTGAAGACCCCTAAAGAAGGGGAACAAAACTGTTGCTTGAACATCAGCTTGGGAAGTTCTGCTTCCAGTGCAAGCCTGTTTTACCGAGCTGGACATTCAAATGGACCAGAGCAGAAGCAGCCAAATAGAGAAACAGAATTGATAAGTATCACAGATTAAAAGTCTGTTTTATTTTAGTTCTTTTGAATCTACTCTTGCTCATTAGCCTTTTCTTTATCTCCTTCTCTAAAATTGCCTGACATCTATGAAAAAAAAAAAAAAGAAAAGGTTCTTGGCATCTTCTCAGAAGTCAAATCATCCAATAGATTCATATCCTTCCATCATGTGGCGTACAAGTCCATGTGTCTCCCCCATGAGCTCATCCAGCCCACCCTATGCCTTCAAGCCCAGGGAATCAATCCCACAGCCATGGAGAGATACTTACCTATGTCTTGGAAAGGAACGGAACAAACAAATGTTGGAGAGACCACAGTAGTATTAATAAACATGAGAAAGCAACAGCTAGTGCATGCTACAGAGATGAATGAATGAATAAATGAGTAGACTAAGTGCTTTATTCTTCTCACATACTTTCTTCCCAGTGATATTATCGAACAGGCTGCTGAAAACAAACATTGCTAAATGAGTAGAGGGGACCAAGCAACATTTTCCCAGTGACGAATGCTCCCTAAGTGGACTGAGCTCTTTGAAACGAAGTCAAAGAGAAATTTGATGTGGCCCCTGACCCGCGGTCACCTCGCGCGTCTTCACCTGTCACCTAACACGCTGCCGCTCTCTGCTTCTCAGCGCAGACTATTGATTTTGCTTATTGGCTGCAGGCGAGTCCATAAAGAACAAATTACAAAGTCAGAGGTCCACAGTTAGCAATTTGCTTGCATGATAAAAGGGGTCTCACAGCACCCCAGCATCCGCCATCAGCATCCTCACACACACAGCCAGAGAAGAAAGTGGGGTAAGAGACCTAGGACATGTTTCTCGTGACTGTAAATCTGGTCCTATGCACACAGGTGTCTCAAAGGATAGAACTACGGAAATGGGGCATGAAAGAATAGCACAGAGCATGCACAAAGCACACATGTGCATGTAAGCATGCGCATGCACATGGGAGTGCATGGATGCATGTGTGTGTGTATATTTGTAGCTAAAGAAAGGAACACGCAAACCCTATGATTCCGGATGCACCAAAGGGGACGTAGAATACACACCTGGTACAAGGGTTTGAAACTTACTTCTTGAAGTTTCAAACCAGGGGCCTGGCGAGATGACTCTGGCTCCGACTGGTTGCTATGCAAGCACGAGGACCTGAACTTGCATCATAGCACCCATGGTCGCAAGCTGGGCGTGGCCACATACACACCTATGAAGCCAGCACTATGTGGAGAGAGACAAGCAGGTCCCTGGAGAGCTCTAGTTCAATGAGAGATGCTGTCCCAAGGGATAAGGCAGAGTGATGGACTGGGATGCCTAACATCCTTCTCTGGTCTGTGCATGTGTACCGACAACACACACTCATGTGTGCACACGGGTGTGTTCGCCACACATACACCAAGCATACACCACACACACACACACACACACCCCAAACACTTAAGAAAATAATTACAAATTAAAAATAAAAGGAAAATGTATGATTTTCCTGCAGGAGATTTAAGCATGGCAGAACTATTTCTCCATAATTAAAGAAAGCCTGTCAGTCAAACTTCTCCACAGGGAAAGGGACTCAGAGGGTGGCAGAGTGACCCATGAGCAACAGCTTGGAGAGACTTTCCTTGCTTCTTTCCATGGGGACTTTGAACAGTTTCAGCAACTAGATCAGTTGTGCAGGGAGTGGAGCTTGTCATGCAAAAACTTCAAAACTATTTCTCCAGGTAAGAATTTCTGACCAAAGTTCAAGACTTGGCGGTTTACCACAGTAAAATGCCTGAGAAACAGAAAGACGGGTAGATACTAATTGCAATTAACAGATCAGCTAGTAGGTTTGACTTAAAATTAGAGTCCAATTCTAAAAGTGCAAGGATCAGGGCATTTAAAGTACAGAGATGTAGAATTTAAACAAAACAAGCCATAAATTTACACGTAATTCACACAAATGGATCCTCCATCATTTCCAGTTCTTCAGAAGGCAGAAGTTAGAAAGTCATATGTTGCCTGTAATAGTTACTTTTAACCAGTTGCTGTGAGAAAGCATTCAAAGTCAAGCAACTTAGGGGAGAAAGGGAGATTTATTCAGCTTACGGTTCCAGAGGGGAGAATAGTCCTTTGTGGCTGAGGCGACCTGACTGGTGGCAGCAGCTGGAGTCAGGCTAAGTCACTACAGACATCCCGGAGGCTCAGAGATGCTCAGTCCAGTAGGCCAGTGGGTGATGGCTGAAGGCTGGAGGATTCCTGGAGAGTCAAGGAAGCGGAGAGTCTCTCTTCAGAATCTTCTGTTCTGTGGTTGCTATGATCTTGTCTGCTAGCTGGTCTGAGTATTGTAATGTGTCTATGTGGATAATGTCTTCAGGTGGTCTGACAGCTGATTTTAGTTAGTGCCAGGCGTGGTCAAGCTGACAGCAGGATTAGCTATCACATAGGTAAATGAAATGACTGATGAGTGCCTGAGGAGATGGGTCAGTGTGGCTTGCCAACTAGTGTAAAGACTGGATCCTGGATCCTTAACACCCACATCAAAAGCCAGGTGGGCATGGTGGTCCACGTGCGATCCCAGGCCTCGGATGACGAACACAGGGGGATTCCTGGGGCAAGCTGACTTAAATAGCTTAATTCTTAAGCTCCACATTGAATGAGACCCCCACCTCGATAAATAAAGTGGAGAATGGCTGCGAAAGACACCAGATATCAACCTCCGGCCTCCATATGCCAACACACATCCGCACCCCACCCACACAGCACACACACACACACACACGCGCGTGCGCACACACACACACACACACACACACACACACACACACACACACAAAGAAGAAAAAGGATAAAGATGACCAAAATTGTTGATGGTCCTAGAGGTTAGACTAGTTCCACTCAGAGCACTGTCACAGAGTTGCTAGGGGAAAAAAAATCTCAGAATTACACTAGAGCGTTATCATCAGATCGCAGATGACCAGTAGTGAAGCTACCGCCGAGGCCAGAGCTGTGGGCAGGTGCTTCGTCCTCATCTTACAGAAATAAAGATTCAGCTTGACTTTGACACTTATTTGCTGACAGTCACTTACTATATTTGAGGGGACATCATGCCAAGGAGGCTGATCCCCACGGCTTTAAGAGTTGCAAGGAAAGCCGGATTCTAAATATAGCTTCCCACAAGGCCTGGACTCACGTGGATATTAGGAGACATTAACATCACTTTGACGGCCCTGTTGAGCTAGATCGCAACTTGAAGCGGAAACTCAAACCCTGGTCACTTTATTTCAGATGGCACCACGGAGACTGCCAGGTGAGGGCACCCCAGAGAGACTGTTCGAGGAACGCATGGCTATGCAAATCACCTGCTCAGAGGCATTTGGATGCCAGGGAGGCAGGAGGATTTTGCAGTTTGGAATGAACATGACATGTCCAGGTTGGGACTCTGGGTCTGATTCAAGGTTGGGGGTCAATGACTGTCCTCTTAGGATCCACACATTACACAGCACGTGGAGTAAGGAAAAGTCTCCGACTCCTAAAACCAAAGTTTTTGTGCTCCACCTAACCCTCCCTGTGCAGACTTCTGGCGCGTGAATGTTTTCTGCTGTCAGGAGGATGGACAAGTCCCCAGGCCCTCTGGAGCCCGTAGTAGCTGTGCGGCCGACCTGGGGATGGAGAGGGGCGTCGGGCCATTTATGATCTTGCACTGTGATTGCTCCTGCTAATTCTGCTGTGAAATGTATGGAGCATCTGGAGAGGGAATTCAATAAAGTATGGCCAAAATAGCACTCGCTTTATGCCGAGCTTCTGGTAACCGTTTAAGACAGCACTGAGACAGATCATATGACCGCGGCCCTTGTAAGACCTCATCACTTTTCATGGGAGAAATGAAAAAGTGCTGATCCCGGAGCGTTTATGCTGATGGAACACAGATAAAAATCTGCAGGTGTAACTTTTTAAAAATTTAGTACATGAAGCATAAAAAATATATCAGTACCACTATACATCATCTCGACCTGACTTCAACACCATCTTGTAGATACAAAAACACTTATTAGAGTCTTTCGATGAGTGGGTAGGTTATGGAGCTAGGCCAAAGCAAAGGCCGAAAAGTGTCTGAAAGATACAGAACATAATATTCACTTGCAGTCCTGCAAGGATACATGCGTTCAACGCCCATCTACCAAATATTCCAGATACATTTCCTCACATAATTTTTTCACTGGATAAGAGCTTATTCTAAAGAAGTTCAAAGAACGCTGAAGGAGAAAAAGGGAGCAGGCGAATTGAATGTGAGCAAGTTGGCAGAAATGGAGACAGAAATAAGGAATGAGTAGAGAGGAAACCTGGAAGCCGCCTCCTAGGCGGGCCTCCTCACCTAGGCAGGACTTGAACTCTCTTGGGAGTCTGTGATGCACATGCCTGTGGGGGGTTCTGTAAACTCTAAAAGTGAGGGGCGCCATTTCCCTGGCTGGAATTCTGAACTACAAGGAAAAGAGAGGCATTCACTGCTCGCTGCTTCCTGGCAGAGGATGGCACGTGACTGGCTACTACCCATCCTTACCACAACGAACTGTCCCTCTGCTTTCTCCGTTACATTGATTTTTCTCAGGATATTTTATCCACAACAGGAAAGGAAGCTAATGGTCCAATTCAAAGCTCTAAGCTAAGAAAAAGGGGGTTGGGAATGCAAAGTTAGGAATGCTTGGGAGATACCAACACCCATACTCCCTAATGGGAGGAGTCGCTGATACGTCATGCAGTTGCTTCATGAGGAGGATGGATGTGCTCACCTGGCTTTTTTTTCAAACTTTATCACTTCATCAAATGTACCTCACTGGGCATTTTCCTCTACTGTAGCTGAAAGCATTTAGGACACTACTTATCTAGGAAAAGAGAACAGAAACAGTATTCACTGCAACGGAGGAGCATACGGAGCAAAACATTAATCCAATGCGCGAGAGCATACGCTGTCCAGCTTGTATTTCTCAAGCCCAAGTCTTCAAACTTAAGATGAATTCATCCACCCACCCTAAGCCTCTCTCCTCTTCCAGCCCTGGTTCCCCTGCTGCATGAATGGTGCAGCCAGGACTTGGAATGGAAACAGTGCATTCCCCAGGACCCTTAAATGGAAAGAGTGGAGCCCCTAGAATCCTGAAGCAAAAAAAGTGGACCCCCCCACCCTTCTGTTTTCCTCCTCGAATCCTCAGCCACAGGGATCCAACATTTTCTACCCAAAGCATCAGTCCTCTTCCTGTCTCCTTCTCCAGTTCTCTTTGTGCCGTCTCTGGACCACTGTGCTTCCTGACGAGGCCAAAACTCGTATATCACCCACCTCCAGTAATCAGTTCCCTTGCTGCAGGGGGACCCACCTAGAGAGAATATTCTCCAGCACTAAACCTGTCCATAGGTCACTGCTGCCCTTTGAAATCAGATCCAAACTCCACAGGGAGCATGCTCTGAGTTCTGCCTCTGAACTTGGTCTGGTCTTCTGAGACCCACCTCTGCCTGTACTCACAGCCACCAGGCTGAGCTTAGAAGGATTACCAGCCCAACCTCTGACAGTTCTACAGCACCCCCACTCTGTCTGCTGAGCTAGCGCCATCGAGGAATACAGAAGAGACGTAGGAACTGTAACCATACAGTCTTGGTTTAAAGATTTCTTTCAGATCATGCTCTCTCATAAGCTTGGCTCTTAGCACGCCCTAAGTCCTTAGAGCTTTTGGGACCGTTGTCTTTGCTGTGTGTTCTGAAACTCTCAGAAACCCAGTGCTTAGGGTCTGGAGAGATTGATCAGTGGATATGGCCTCTGCTTGTAAAACCTGACAGCCTAAGTTTGATCCCTAGAAGCCCACGTGGTGGAAGGAGAGATTGACTTTCAAAAGTTGCCCACTGACCTCTACCCACAAACTATGACATATATATATTTGTGTATATATATATATAATATATATGCATTCTCATTCTCTCTCCCTCCTTCTCTCTCTCTCTCTCTGTCCTTTCCTCCCTTCCTCCCTCCCCACATATTCTTTCTCAAGTAAATAAATAAAATATATTTTAAAAAAGAAACTCAAAGTTAGGATTCTTATGGGAGTTCAGTTCTGCCTTCTTTTCAAGCTGTGAATAATAATTCATGAGTGGAAAACCCTTTCATGTTTGACAACTGGGAAACTGTCAGAGCTAAATAAAATTTAAAAAGACATCAGGTAGTCTTTTAATAATTACTTTTCTTTCTCTATGATTTTATCAGGAAGACAGCAGGCTGTGGCATAGGATATCTGACCCTGGGAAACCACTGAATCATTTCTAAACAATGAAAGGTAATCTCTAAGAACCCCATGGGTGGACTGCAAGGAAACTTGTCTAGTTAGCACCAACTGTACACTGTGAAAATATAGATATTTTATGTTGATGGGCAATCTAAGGAAGATAATGTCTGTACCAGATGTGGTGGCTCACGCCTAAAATCTCAGCACTGGGCAGGATGAAACAGAAAGGTCAGGAGTTCAAGACCAACCTCAGCTACATAGGGAGGCTCTGGTTTTTTCTTAAAGGAAAGAGGGAGGGAAGGAAGGAAGGAAGGAAGGAAGGAAGGAAGGAAGGAAGGAAGGAAGGAAGGAAGGAAGGAAGGAAGGAAGGAAGGAAGGAAGGGAGGGAAAGGAAGAAAAAGAAGGAAGGAAGGAAGAGAGAGAGAGAAAGAAAGAGAAAAAGAAAGAAAAAAAGGAAGAGAGAAAGAAAGACCATGCCCAAGTCTAGCACGGACAGGTAACGATCATCTGTTGTTTGTTTTCACATAAAGTGTCAAAAGTGTACCTGTCTGCGTGACACTTGGTGGAGACCAGTATGTGCGAGTTCTCAGGGGACAGGATTACAAATGCACAGAGCAGAGCAGCGATACCACTTTCCTCTGCCAAAATACCTTGGTTTCTTGGCTCTAGGGGATTTACGATGCCCAGAGGAGCCAGACAGAGAAACGAGATGTGGTCTCCAAACAGACAAAGCCAATAAGACAAAGCAATAACGCGTTTGTGAGTGACTATAAACAGTTCTGTATGTGCCAGCTCAGTCCTGAAGGAAAGTCAGAAGGGAAAGGGAGTTTTAGAAGTAACCACATCAGCACCTAAGGGAGCCATGTAATTTGTGCGTTTTAAAGTCACTCTAAGAAACGATTCTCTTATCTTCACATTCAGTTTGAGCTGATTCAAATGTGTGATTTCTTCAGTAGTCACCAGACCTGTGTGTGAATTGAAAAATGGGAACATTAATTTTGTCTCCGTGATCACCAAAAGTGTATTACATGTCTTAGATAGTTAGATAAGATCCAAACACTCTACATACATATTGTTGAATGCAAGACTGACGCAAACCAATTTTTAATCTCAAAGCTTGAAAATTTCCTAATGTTATTTCTGTGTCTTGAATTTCCAGAAGCATTGCTGCTCATGCCTCGTTGACATAAAAGGCTGCTTGCTTCTACTGTATGTTTGTGCAGGATATGCCTATGCGTATCTCTGTGTGTGCTCATATAGATAAAATGTTCTCCACCATATTTTTTTTGAGACAGGATCTCTCCCTGAGCCTAGAACTTGCTGATTCCACTGGGGCGCCTGCCCAGCAAGCCCCAGGGATTATAGAGGTACACTGCTGTGACTGCCTTTTCACATGGGTGCCAGGGAATCCGAACTCAGGTCCTCGTGCTTATGCATGTTACCAACTGAGCCATCTTCTCAGCCTCTACTCCTTTTAGATTAGGGATGATTCCTTCATTACAGCACAAAGAATTGTCCCTTGAGCACTGGAAAGATGGCTCAGGGGTTAGCACTTTGCCTCACAAACAGAAGAATCTGAGTTCAGATTCTGGATACCAAGTGAAAACAAACACCAGATGGGAATGGCGGCGGCCTATACTTTTTTCTGACTCTGGAAGGCGGGGCCTAGGAAACCGCAGAGTGAAGCAAAAGGGATGTAGAAGGAATCCAGGATGATTTCTGAAGTCACCCTTGGGACTCAACAGGCACACACAGTGCCTTCTGATACACACACACACACACACACACACACACACACACACACACACACACACACACACACACAAAGAATCTCTCCCTTTTAGAAACAAGGTCTTCATGTATTCTCTGTGTTTTGGCTCGTACCCTAATTCTAGCCTTCATAGTATCAACTGGGGGCTGGCTAACAGTCTTTCATGGATTACATCCATGTGATGGACCTGAATTTGCACCCATTGTTCGTTCCTCCAGTGGCTGAAGTACTACACTGAGTTCCCAGTATTCTCCTCGCCAATCCATGAGCACTGCATTGCTTTAAGTGTTCCCTGCACATCTCTGTGACAGATCGAAGTGGCCCTTCCTTGGGCAGACCCACCGATAGAGATCCCGTCCCTCCCCTGTCTAGACCTAGCTCCTAAGGTTTCATCTGAATACGATTATTTCTCCTGAGTTCCTTGCTGGTCTGAGGAGAAAAAAATATCCACCCAAGCAAACAGGCAGAAGAGTAGGTGAAAGAGGGAGGAGTTGGTAAAGGGGGGCGAGGGTGGGAGAGGAAGGGGGAAGGCAGAGAGGGCCAGGGACAACCACCCATTATGTTTTTAATTAATAAGATTAATAAAAAAATACACTTCCTGGGAATTTTTTTCAAAGAACAGAACACACCTCTATAGTCCTACTGAAAGACTTCTATGGTTGATGATTATAAATGCCCTGCTTGGACCCTTGGATAGATCTTTTGGCAATCTGGGTTTGTAGGAAATTCCATGTACTCTCTGGTCACAAGTTATCTTTTGACTAATAATAGCTTACATCTATTGAGAATCTATAAAGCGCACAGTGGTATCTTATTTAATCCTCCTAGCAATGGCAAAAAGTAGCTCTTCTCCCTAGTCCTTACTTTACAGAGAAAGTGTAGGCTTCCAGGGCTCGGCGAAGCACATCATTACCAAGACTGCAAGTACCCATTAGCAAGTCAGCCTGTCTTTAGGAAGCTGAAATTGAAATCGGTCCTCCAGAGTTTCACACATGGATGAGTTCTTCCACCCACAAAGCGTTTTCTGAGTGCCACTCTGAGCCGGTGTTTTGGGAAAACTGATCTCTCTTGAAGTCAGGGTCTTCCTCTAGTGGAAGACAGAATTCGCTGTCACTATGGAAAGGTTTAGGGGAAAGGAAGAACACCATGGTTTGCATACGTCCAGTAGGAGGATGTACTCAAAATCAAATACTGTTGCTGATCAGCAAGTTACCGGTTACACTTCTTAGTCCAGCTTGGCAGAGAAATTATATCAACACCAGGGCCAAGGGGACTGACCAACCACATCTATAGGTCTGATGAGACAGGGGCGAACCTCACTTGCCAGGCACATGTCTGCCTAAGTATGCCAAAGAATGCCACCTCACTGCGTCCAGCGGTGGGTTCACACCCATGGAATTCACTAGGCTTACCAGCTCAGTTGAGGAGCTGAACATTTCAGCAGTCCAGTCTGGTCCTGAAGAATGCAGCACTTTACTAGCCAGTCTCCCCCATCTTATCTACCCACCCACCATGGGCTGGGTCTTCCCCAGCAATCAGAACTTAACTCAACTACTCATCCTTTACACATGTGCCAGGAGCCCAAGCCTTCAGTTGTCAAGTTGACGCCTGTTTGTAACTATCACATATGTGTAAATGTTGCTTATGATGGAAAAATAATAAGACCCCATTTTCAGTCTTAACTTTCAGCATTTTGGGTCATCTATATCCATCAGGCATCTCCATGGGTGAATTCAGTTTGTGTAGAGTGAGATTTATCTTTCTAGCTCTAAAACATTTTCTTTGCTGGCAAGAAACCACAGTCAGATTAGGAGCTACTGTCTCTTTCTGGCCTCTGTCTCATTGGCTCTTTTTTCAGTCTGTATGATTTTCATGTCTCCTTTCTGACAACAGGCTGCTTACATCAAATACAATTTTTCCTGTGAAGTAGACATTAACTAGCCTGTAGCAACATTTAGAGAAGCAACCAAAGACTGAAAGTTTCTTCATTGTGGTTTTGCCCCTGTTGGAAAGGTCAAGTCATGAGATAACAGCAAGGCACGGCTGGAAGGAACCTAAGGGACGCTCTCCAATTCCCTCCTGAGGGAAATCAAATAGGATTCCAGAGATAGCAAATGACTTCCTCCTGGCTGTCCATGATTGGTGGCTCAGACCTATAATTTACAACTAGGCCCACTGGGTCACGCAATTTCATGACTGATACCCTAAAGAGACAAGTAAAATGTTGATTGAGTCCAATAAATACAATGCACAGAGACCAGAATTCTGCTTATACGTCTATGAATGGCAGGGTAAAGGAAACAAATCTGAAAGTACTCTCCAACTACATAAACAACCCACAGACACTGTGCTAGGCATCTATCTATCTATCTATCTATCTATCTATCTATCTATCTATCTATCCATCCATCCACCCATTTATTTAGTACATTATTGGAGCTCAAATCCAGGACCTCAGGGCATGCTGAGCAAATATTTATTACTGATCATATATATATATATATATATATATAAACTTTTTATTTTGAAATAAGGTCTCACTAAGTATAGCAGCTACAATCTCTGTTGCTGTGAGACAACATTCAAACTCAAGCAATTTAAGAGCCCAAAGGGGAGATTTATTCAGCTTATGCTTCCAGAGGGGAGATACACAGTCCTCTATGGCACAAAAGGTGTGGCTGGCTGGCAGAAGCTGGAGGTAGCCTAAGTCATATCCATCAAGAAGGCTGAGAGCTGCTAAACTGCCAACTTCAAGAGCAGACCTCTAACGGAAGCAGGGTGGGGTTAATACACCTCAAGGCCCACCCTCTGTGACCACCTTCCTCCAACAAGGCTCCACCTCTTAAAGGTGCCATGACCTTCCCAAACAACTAAAGATTCGAATACCTGAGTCTCTGGGCAATACTCACATTTCAAACCATTACATTAAATTATCCAGACTGGTCTTGAATTTCCTCTCTAGTCTAGGTGGACCTGGCTTTCTAAGTAACTAGACTTGAAATCCAAACCACCAGCCTGGTCCATGCTACACGTGTTTATAGTGCCGATTATTCCAATACACATTGTAACTCGATGGAACTTTCCACATCAGATGTTCTGGGAGAGAAACACCACTAAATTGGTCAAAGTCACAAAACTTGAGTAAAGGACTAGTGCGGATTTTGAACTTAAGACATTCTGCCTTCAAGCTAGGTATCTGTCAGTCTAATGCACCATTTAGCATTGGGGAAAGGGCGATGACTTAGGTTTTTTTAAGGCAGAATGGCATGTTGGAAGAGAGCAGGACACATTGAGGATTTGTTTTTCCTTTTCAGTGCGGTGGACTACGGAACAGAGCGTCCACGGGGCTCCTGCCCGCTTACTGTGTGAACAATCTGTACCTTCCATCCTAGCTGTGTGATATTTTAGGCCTATTGATCTAGGTGATTTCTCTGACGAGGTACTTTATAAGTTGTTTCAATGTCCGGCTATAACTCATTTTAGCAGAAACGACATGTCTCTCCCCTGCCAAGCAGAATGCAATGTAACATGACTCATCAGAAAAGCAGTCTGACACATCAGAAACGAATGCTCCTGACCACTGATTTGTGTAGCTAATAAAGGCAAGCACATTGTATTATTCATGTCTAGATAATATTCATGGATAATTCAGCATGCCCAAGCCCCTAGAGATGAAGCTTCCAAGGCAAACACACCAATTCTGTGGACTGGGCTGAATCCCACCAGATGTGCTGCGAGATACATTTTTATCGAAAGCTTGCCTTTTATAAATAGGCTCACCACCCAGACCCCTTTCCAAAATGCAGTCTGCATTCTGTGTTCTGTGTGAGAAGAAACAATTTGTTTCAGGGAACTAAGACTTTCCGGTAGATTGCTCTGAGCCAATGGGTCTTTAAATACTTTCGCCGTTAAACCAAGGGTCAGAAGACATTGCTGAAAGGTAGAGATGAACCACACTGATCCAATCTTGCTTTATTAGGATGGAAATTAATGTCTTGCAATACAACATCAGTAACCACCAATATACAGTGTGAGCAGAGAGCCCTTTGACTATTTTCAACACTACCCTACCATTTAAATTGTTCCAATGTAATTAAATCCACAACCTATGCTTTATCCCTTCTCCCCCCTCCCTTTAGAATTTTTGACCTTATTTCTCAGAAATGCAGAAAGTATATGGAGGTTTCTGCATTAGCTGTTCTTGGGTGGATGTAAACAATACTTGACCCAAGCAATTTAAGAGAATAAAGGATTTATTACTGGCTTGAGTTTTCTGGCTACAGTTCATTAATTGTAAGGGAGTTCACCCCAATATCAGGATCTCAGGAGCTAGTCACACCACACTCACAGGAAGAGCTAAGAGGGAGCAGCACACTGTCTACCTTGCCAGTCTGCCAGTCAGCTGATTCCTGCCCCATCTTATCTACCATTTCAGGGAAGGGCCCTGCCCATGAGCTAGGTCTTCCCCTATCCATTAGATAATCTCCACTGGGCTTTTTCCCTGGAATGTGGCATTCAGCATGCAGTTCCTCACAGGTGTTCCCAAAGGCGTGAGTCTCAGTGGTCAAGTGGACCCCTATATTGAAGTTGTACAGTTTGTATTTAAAATGGAGGGGGGGGACAGTGAGGCCGTCAGACCATGGCTGACCTCTATCCAAGCTTTACATACTCGTCAATCCTGCAAAAGCTAAAACGTCCTAATTTCTAGGTTTTCTATGAGACTATTAGAATAGCATATGCACAGAACCCTGCAGATAAGATTGTTCAATGAATGTAAATATTTTTCTTTGACAAAAAAATTACAGTATAAAATGAACATGGTAATTTCTAGAAAATCATAACTCCCCAAAATACTTTCGTGTGCAGGGTGTGTGTGTGTGTGTGTGTGCACGTGTGTGCGTGTATAAGTGTGGGTATATATACATGTATGTATGTGTATCTAAGTGTATGTAAGTGTGTATATATGTATGTAAATGTGGGTGTGTTCCTGGGTGTAGAAGAGGGCACTGTGTGTGTGCATGTAAGTGTATGTGTGTATAAGTGTGGGTATGTGGGGGGAAATAAGTGTGTGTGTGTGTGTGTGTAAGTGTGTGTGTGTGTGCATGTGTGTGTGTAAGTGTGGGTATGTGTGTGGGTATGTTAGTGGATATAGAAGAGGACACTGTATGTGTGTATAACTGTGTGTGTGTCTAAGTGTATGTGTGTAAGTGTGTGCGTGTGTGTGTGTGGTATGTTAGTGGGTATAGAAGACGGCACTGCATGTGTGTGCTTGTAAGTGTATGTGTGTAGAACTGTGTGTGTGTCTAAGTGTATGTGTGTAAGTGTGTGCATGCGTGTGTGTGGTGTGTTAGTGGGTATAGAAGGCACTGCGTGTGTGTGCATGTAAGTGTATGTGTGTATAAGTGTGGGTGTGTGTGTAAGTGTGTGTGTAAGTGTATGTGTGTGTGTGCATGTGTGTGTGTGGTGTGTTAGTGGGTATAGAAGAGGGCACTGCATGTGTGTGCTTGTAAGTGTATGTGTGTATAACTGTGTGTGTAAGTGTATGTGTGTGTGTGCATGCGTGTGTGTGGTGTGTTAGTGGGTATAGAAGGTACTGCGTGTGTGTGCATGTAAGTGTATGTGTGTATAAGTGTGGGTATGTGTGTGTAAGTGTGTGTGTAAGTGTATGTGTGTAAGTGTGTGCATGTGTGTGTGTGGTGTGTTAGTGGGTGTAGAAGAGGGCACTGCGTGTGCCTGTAGAGGGTCAAGGGTGATGTCAGGAAACATCCTGGATTGTTCCACTTCCTTATCGTTTTGCTCTGGAGTTTCCCAGGCTCCTCCTTCCAGGGCCCCAAGTACAGACAGTGGCTGTTTCTGCCAGCACCTTTACGTGGGACCCAGGATCTTAACTCACGGACCTTTCGCTTCCAAGGCAAAGAAAGACTTTGACCCCTGAGACATCTCTCCTGCCTCTCTCCAAAGTTCTTACCTGGAAGAGTCCAGGTAAGATATTTGCCCTTTTCCAACTCTTTTAAGGATCCGGTCCAGACACCAAATGGGGAACAATTATTCCATGGAAAAGAGACTCTGGAGCCAGGAAAACAAACAAAACCTGCCTCATGACCCATTTCTCTTGACCACACCCACTGCTGTGCGAGACAGTGGAAGCCCTTCAAACCCGAGGTGCTCCAGCCTGGGCTTCTTGAGAGCGGAGATGCGCCCCGCTCCCGCGGCCCCGCCCCCAACACCTGGCTCCAGGTTGCTCTTTGATGCATCTAAATCACAAAACAGTAGGGTGAAGGGCTTCAAGCGGCCCGGCCACATTTATAAACACAGATTATGAGAGTCTGTTACTGATTTTATACGTACTTATGTCTTGCCAAGGGGTTATTCCTCAAGGATGGAAACCTGGCTTTTCTTTATTAGCTCTATGGGTAGTACTTCCCTGGAATGTGGCATACAGCAGATATTAGGAGAAAATAAGTAAATGCACAAATCATTCCCCCTATTTTTAGAAAAGAATGAGAACCGAAATGGTACTTGCTGGAAGTTGAATCACAGCATCGAAATTCCTTCAGATAATTACATTGTGTTTGAACAGGGCATTTGAGAAATGTGCGTGGAGTGAAAGACCATAAGAATACTTTAAAAGATAACATTTATAGACTTTCCCCTCATACTAATGTTTATTTCTTGTCTTTCCCAGCATTCACTCTCTGTGTGCTTATTAGCCAGTGTAGATTTGTGTTTGGGGTTGCATCCACGTGTGGGGCATAAAACCAGAAGAATTCCAATGGCTTTTTCCTGGTCTCTTGGGGCTCCATCCAACTTCAAGAGATAAGGTCCCTACCTAAGCTCCAAAGGATGCCCACACTTCTCGCTGCCCTTACACGTAGAACCTTATGCATAGAAAATAAAACACAGTCACAGAGACCAACATCAAAGACAGGCTTATCTCTGTTAAAAAAAATAGTGTTTTTTTTCTTATTTGCTTAAACTTTCAACCTGAAAATTGCCTGTGCATGGAGTCGCCTATGATCAGTCACGTGACAGCCTTAGAAAATGAATCATTAGAGATTCTGCGAATAAAGCTAAGGAACATAGCATTTCTTTGTAGCTTGCACGAAGCAGAAGGAAAGAAATGATGTCTCAGGGGTTAAGACTGTCGGCGAGCAGAAGGTCCTGAGTCCAGCTCCTCAGTCCATGTAACTGGTAGGAGGAGCCTGGGAAATCCCAGCCCAAAGCAAGAAGGAGGTAGAAGCAATCTAGGATGATTCCTGAAGTCACTCTTGGTCCTCTATAGGGACACACAGTGCCCTCTGATACACACACACACACATACACACACACACACACACACCACTATATATATATATCAAAAACAGTTCTCTGGACTCTTCCTGTGTTCCAAGGCTTCTCTCTCTCTCTCTCTCTCTCTTTCTCTCTCTCTGTCTGTCTCTTCTATTTCTCTCTCTCTCCATCTTTCTCCTCAAATAAATTATATATGTGTGTGTGTGTGTGTGTGTGTGTGTGTGTGTGTGTGTATTTCTGTTCTTCCTCTCTCTCCAAGTAAATAAAAAATATGGTTAAAGATATTTCATTATGATACGTTAAATTAGTTGAAAAAATACCCTGCTTCAGGTCAGTCTTACAAAGATTAAATACAACTTTGACACTTTCTATTAAGCTAATTTCTCAAACTACTTTTCCTTATAAAATGAGAAAACAATGAATGCATGTATCTCATAGGTTTATTTTAATCGTCATACTAAATAATTTGTACTAGACAAAATATAATAGTCAACAAATGATCACTATTCTCATTGGAGACAGTACTGTGGGAATAAGGTAAAGGCGAAATGATCAACACTGATTTCTGCTATTCAGCTTTATTCTATGCAATAGAAGCTCTAGGCAGGGGGTTCTAGGCCTCAGAAAATAAGGCACGTGAAAGAAAAACTAAGAAAAATGTACAAATCCATTGAAAAATATTTCATGTACATGAATGTATTTTTCTGTGATAATCTAAGAATATTTAGAAGTTGGTGAGATAGCTCAGCTCAGTGGGTAAGGAACCTTCTTGCAAACATGGTTACCTGAGTTTGATCCTTGGAAGCCCAAATGATGGAAGGAAAGAACTGATTTCTGAAAGCTGACCTCTGACTTTCACCTGTGAGGTATGACATACATATATGTGTGTATCTTCTCTCTATCTAATAAATGAATTATAAAAAGATTATTTAGTGATTGGAAAATGTCATTGCAACTCTCATCAATTTACTAAGTCAAAACTGGTTTTAGAAAGAAAAGACGGAGAGACATGCTTGCATATTTTTGTGCTCAAAATTATATTAAAAAGGGAATTTCAAAAACGGATCTAATTTTGTTTTTAAAACTTTGCCTACAATCGTCTGAAATCAGGGATTGGCAAATATTTCCTACACAGGGCCAGATAGAAAATATTTCAGGATTCATAGGACAGCTAAGGTTCCTCTGCTGCATATTCATAAAGATAGAAATGCATAAAATAGAAAACCCAGAAATGTATCTAAATATCAGTGGTTTTTCAAATTTATAGGAAAATACTGTATTATTCTTAATGTACCTTGGTGACAATTGGCTGATTATTTGAATAGGAAGAAGGAAATGCTAGCATAAAAGAAAATATAATAGAGTACATAATTAAACATAAAAGTTGACACCGTATGCTTTGAAGGGCATTTTTAACAATTAAAAAAAGATGGCATAAGACAAAAGATTATTTTCTATAAAATCCTTAAATATAACAATAAAAACCAAAAATGAAGAAAATTTTTAGTGCCTATGACTGAATTTAAAGTATAACTACAAAGAGATAAAAAATACAAAGATAATTTTTACAATTTAGCAGGAAAATAATCAAGAATTATTTGTTATTTACTAATAAATATGAATAGCCAATGAAGAGATAACAATCTGATTACAATGAAACTAATAAAATGGCATTTTATATAAGAAATCAAGAAAAGTAGATGCACATACATATGTGATGGCATTCATGGTTTGGGAGAAATTGGGCTGGGAGCCCATCCAGTCACTACACTTCCACAGGTTGTCATCAGAATATAGACTGATATAAGCCTTTCAGGGTATAATTTTTAAATGTTACTGAAGAGCATACTTAGTTCCCTTTTTCCCAGCAGTTACACATTCAAGATTTTTCCTAGGCAAAGAAAGTCATGCAGAGTATTTCAGTCTGAAGGTTTTGATCTCGAAATTATGCTCACAAAAATTAGCAACATCTAAAATATTAACCAAAGGACTTGCCAATTATATTACCACAACAAATCTTGTGAAGGAAGACTAAGTGCCAGTAAAAACTGGTTTTATAAAGAAAAGACAGAGACACGCTTGCATATTTTTGTGCTCAAAATTATGTTAAAAAGGGAATATTCAAAAACGGATCTAATTTTATTTTTAAAACTTTGCATAGAATCGTCTGAAATCAGCGATTGGCAAATATTTTCTATGCAGGGCCAGATAGGAAATATTTCAGGATTCACAGGACAGCTAAGGTTCCTCTGCTGCATATTCATCTTTGTTATTAATAACCCTTTAGAAATGTGCACACCATTATTATCTATAAGGTCATGCACAGACGAATGCTGATGGCTTAGCCCACAGAGTGTGACTTGCGGTGCCTCGCCTTAGAAAAATGGCTATAGTAACCACATGTTAATTGTGCTTATCTGTAAGTAAAAGAATATCATTTTCTTCTTAATGCCATTTTGTATTTTCTAAATTTTATTATGAATCATATACCACTTGAAGCTCAAAAGTAAATGCAGAAAGTACTATTTAAAAGTCCTATGCAAGGAAGCTGGAGCAATGACTCAGGGGTTAAGACTCTGTTTTGAAAACAGAAGGTCCTGAGTTCCAATCCCAGGTCCGACATAAAAACACCAGCTTCCAGCCCTGGTGGGCAGAGTCTGAGAAATCTCAGAGCAAAGCAAAAAGGAGGCAGAAGCAATCCAGGATGATTCCTGAAGTCACTTTGGTCCTCTATAGGAACATTGCCCTACATTCATATAGCCCATGTACTATACAGTGTCTTCTGATTGGTACACACATTCTCTCTCTCTCTCTCTCTCTCTCTCTCTCTCTCTCTCTCTCTCTCGCACACATACACACACATGCTCATGTGCAAAATAAATAATATTTTTAAAAATCCTATGCAAGTCTGGGGATATAATTCAGTGGTGGATCTCACGCCTAGCATGATCAATACTCTAGATCCTCTCTCTGCTACCCACTAACTAAATAAACAAATGAAATATTTCACATACAATTTAACAGTCAATTCTATCTATAGAAATAAAAGAATGTTGTTGTGAGCTTTGGAGATACTTAAGGAGGAACTGTACACGAACTGCTCACATCATCATTTATGCACATTTTAACTTTAAAGAAGCCATCTTGCGAACATCCTCCAGTAACCGTGTTTGTGCCTGCGCGTGAGCAAGGGCCTCTTCTCTAGCTGCATATCCTGAAGCCTCAGCGGGCTGACCACAGAGTAGATGGTTCTCATTATCCGGCATGGTGGTGGCAGTCAGATTACCAAGTCATTGTTGTCTCCTCCTCTGTCCTTTCTCTTCTCCTCTCCATCCTCCTGCTTCAGAGCTTTACTGAGACACAATCATGAATTCACCCAGTGCGCGTTTACACATCCAACGATTTCTGGTAAATTTATAGAATTTCTTACTTCTTTCGACACTCCCTCACCCCAAGTCTAAACCCAGTGCTAGGAAGAATAAATTCCAGATGTCTAAGTACCTAACCAGAGTTCCTATGAAAGCAAATCTGTTGGTCTCTTGTTCAAAATCTGAACTCACAAAGCACAAGACATTCCCATAGGCATCTCTTCTTGGCGGAAGAGAGCTATTCTTACATTTAGATACTGAGAGATGAAAAAAAAAAAGCCAACAGTATCCGCCTTTCAGGCTATTTAAATCCTGTTTTCAAATTGCCAAATGCTCACCATGTCCTAAGCAAAAACTAAACTTGTTTGACAAGTGTTTCGCTCCTGTAATAATTCAAGTACACAGGTTCCATTTCCATAGCCCGTTGCACAGCGCACAGTCCTTTATGATTCAAGAGTGACATCCGAGTGAGAGGGACTGAAACTGACTTACACTCACTGATCTCTTCCAACCCCATACATTCCAAGCCTCTCAGAAAATAACGATCTGTGTTTGGCACCAATAAGAGATTGCAATCGAATGTATTTTGTTGGATAAGAATATGGTCGATCATTGACCATATTAAAAATTTCTTTTCAATTTGTATACTTTCTTTTGGAAAAAAAATACTAATAACCCAGGTCAGCCATATGTATTGCTTTAATTTCTACTGAACTTTCTGTGCTCACTGTGAAATTTCTATAGATCATCAGAAATCCCACAGGAAATCAAAGAACTGAATAAAGAAAAACTTCACAGTTTCTACAGATTTGAAGCTATGATATGGCTATCTGTGTTACTCCACAGTCATAGCATGTTTTTAGTGTGACATGAAATGTCTTTGGTGTGCAAGAATGTAATAAGCAACATTTTATGTTATTGGGCTGCTGTTTCTAATTAGGAAAAATATAAACTTATCTTTTTTAGATAATTTTAATAGGACAAGTATGAGCTTCATGAACAGAGCCATCTGACCATACGTCCCCCCACCACCACTAGAAAGAGTCCTTACTAGAGCTTAAGTCTCTTCAATGCACTTCATTGTATCTGTCATCTTTCTAGTACCTTAATGTTTCCAAGACAATCAACGTCCAAAGAAATGTTTTAGCTTGGCTCACAGTTTTGGAAGGGTTAGGCTGTGATTGGTTGACCCCACTACACTGGACCTATGGCAATGTGTCCCGGTGGAAATTTATGTCTGAGCAAAAGCCATAACCATACAGTTGGGAAAGGGGAAGGGGAAGAGATGGGAGATCTCATACCCTCTCTGTGGACATGTCTCCAGTGACTTACATTCTTCCCACAAGGCCATCCTCTTAAAGAGCTCCTGGCTTCCCAAGAAGTGTGACATGTCAGGGATCAAGTCTTTACGACACAGTCCTTGAGGGATTCTCAATTCCAACCAAAGCATTGGTCTAACTTCAAGGTCCTTCTTACCTAGTGTTGCAGTTTGACTGCATGATTGCTGATAAATGACCATCACATGGCTTAAGGGAACAAGGGATTTATTTTCTCTTACTGATTATTGGTTACAATTCTCAGTCCAGCTTGACACGAGAGCTCATACCAACACCAGGGCTGAGGGAACTGGCCACACCATCTCTACATAATGGCCAAGAGAGGGACAATCCTTACTTGCCACAGCAGCATGTCTGGCCAAGTATACACAAGGATGCTGATTTCTTCAACCGGCTCTCAGTATTTTATTCATCTGTTCAGGGCCTAGTCCCACCCACCACAGGCTGGGCCTTCCCCATCAGCTAGACAATCTCCTGCAGACTTGCTCTGGGTCGAGCTCAACCACTAATTCTCTACAAATGTGCCCAGAGCTCAAACCCTCAACTGTCAAGTTGACACTTGTGCCTGACTATGACACCCAGCCTTGTCTACCTCTAGAGTCAATTACTCAGCCATCGAACCTACTTTTTTTGTGCTAGCAAACAACGCACAGTTCTCAGGAAAATCCCCCCATTCCTGTCTCAGGCACGTGTCTCTCCCAACCTTATTGCTTTTTTTTCTTCCTTACCAGCACCGCCTGTCTGGACAAAATCTCCAATCACATTTTAAAATGCTGTTCAGACACCTATTCTTAGTTTTGTACACAAATAGATTCAACATGCTGCGCTTTGGGTTATTGTCTTGGGGTGGGGTGAGGGATGGACTATTTCTAAACCCAAACCTTTCCCTCTGTATCGTAATTATTTATTTACACGTCTGTCTCCCTCGTGAAACTGGAGCTCCGTGGCGTTGAGCACCGTGCTTCGTTCTCCTCTGCCCAGCTCTGTGGTAGACCTCGTGCATGCTCGGTAGCTGCAAATCTCTTCACTGGGAAGGCATGAGCAATAAGCTTCACATTTCAAAAATACCTCCTGGGGGATGGGGAAATGGTTTAGAGGTTAAAGCCTCTGCCTTGCATGCAAAAGGGTCTGAGTTTGAATCCCCACACCCCATGTAAAAATGCCAGGTAGGTATGGCGGTGGCCTGCAATTCTAGACCTGGAAGGTGGAGCCTGGGAAATCCCAGGGCAAAGCAAGAAGGTAGAACAATCCAAAATGATTCCAGATGTCATCCTTGGGAGTCCACAGGCGCACACAAGCAAGTGTCCTCTTGTACACACACACATATGTAGGAGAAAAAAAAAGCCCTCTATATATTACACTTCCCCATAGATGTTAATTCATCTTACAACATAAAATGAATTCATGGGGATGGAGAAATGACTCAGGGGTTAAGACTCTGCAAGCAGGGGCTGAAGAGGTGGCTCAGGGGTTAAGCCTCTGCCTGAGTTCAGATCCTAGATCCCACGTATAGATGCCGGGCGGAAGCAGGGGCGCCCTGCGTTTCTGCTCCTAGTAGGGCGGAGCCTGTGAATCTGGGGGCAGAGTAAACAAGGAGGAGGTGGAGGCAGTCCATGGTGGTTCCCGAATTTGTCCATGGTTCACACACACACACACACACACACACATACATACATACACAACTGAATAAATAAAAAATTTTTTAAAGAACTCTGCAAGCAAAGAGTCCTGAGTTCAGATTCCAGGTACCACATAAAAACCCCAGGTGAAAAGAGCAGTGGCTGCACTTTTGACCCTAGTAGGCAGAGCCTGGGCAGAGCAAAGCAAAAAGAAGATAAAAGCAATCCAGGATGATTCCCAAAGTCATCCTTGGTCCTTCACAGGGACACACAGTGCCTTCTCTCTCTCTCTCTCTCTCTCTCTCTCTCTCTCACACACACACACACACACACACACACACACACACACACATACGCACAATGAATGCATGAATAAATAAAATTTAAAAACATATTAAAATGCATTCAGTTCAATATTCAAAGTTCTCAGAGATCCAACATTACAAGTTCTCATAGTCCAGCTTAAAATATTCATTGTAATTAACAGTTCAGTTTCAACATTTTAAAAGCTCCAAATCTCTTTTTGAATTGCACGGTCCTGTCAAATCAAAACAAGTTAAATACTTCATCACAGAATGAATATTAAAATGGAGGCATGAAGACAGCAAGAAAACATCACACTGAGCCTGAAGCCTGGCAGGGTAAGTCACGCGCGAGGTGTTCCACTGTGGCCAGAAGCTTCTCCCTACTTTCCGGGCATTTCAAACCTGCCACTTGCCGACGAGCATCAGCTGCTTTCTATGAACTCTTCCATCCCACGCCAAAAGTAGCCAGGGACTGTAGTGAGGCTGAGATGTAGCCTGGTCTACCCTCTCTTTTCCTAGGCAGCCAAAGCTTTCAAAGGGTCCGCTTAGGATTTCTTCCCATAAGCAAGTCTGGGTTTTCACAGCATAAAAGCTCCATGAGTGATAGTCATCTAACCCACCTTCCCAGTACAAGCTACCAGTTTATCTTGTTCATTACTCCTGTAGCCATAGCCAAAATTTCAGCTACCAACCCAGCTGTCCTCTACCAAGCAAAGCAGTCCATCATCTTTAAATTGTCTTCACCGAAGTCCTTATTCCCTTCATCATAAGTTCAAGCAATCCATAACTCTTGCATCATGAATGTTTTCCAAACAGCCCACTAAACTCTGCTCAACAATTTTCATATCTCACAGTCTCAGAATCTTCATTTCCAGATTTCTCCAGCAAAAAAAATCACTCAAACTCCAAAAAGGCCACAGAGCGAAATTCATCAAAAACACCCCACTTTTCCGATACCAAATTCTGTTGCTGTGTGTATATGCATGTTGCTGATAAATTCAAAACCGAACAGCTTAGGGAAACAAGGAGACTTTGTTCTTTCTTACAATTCTCAGTTCCAGCTTGGCAGGAGAGAGAGCTCATACCAACATCAGTGGCTGAGGCCACACCATGTCAAAAAGAATAGACGAGAGAGGGGCAAATCTTACTCACCAGACAGCAAGACTGCTGCAGTATTCTGAAGCATGCTAAAACAACAGCCAACAACTCAATGTGATCTGCCAGCCTGAGGAATGGTCGCATCCACCATAGGTGACTCCACCCACGTCAAGGAGACAATCCCGCAGCCTTGTTTGAGGTTTGCCTAAACTTCTAATTCTTCACAAATATGCCCAGAGCACAGTCTTCAATCTTCAAGTTGATCTCTCTATGTCTAACTGGTTCAGCACTGTTACACCTGTCGACAGTGACTGTATTCTAAAGGCCAAGAGGAATAGAATAAATGGCTCATGTAACAGACTAGAAAACATAAGAACTAGAAACATAAAAGTTGGCTTAAGTTATTCAAAACACAAACAGTTGACTTATTTTTCTCACAGTTTGAGTGAGGACCAAGCGTCGGGCTGAAGAACTTGGCGCCCTTCGTGTTTCGGGCACTCTTATGAATAAGATGCAGTTCTCCCAAGACACACGTGCAAAGTGAACAGTTCGCTGTGATAGCATTTGTTTTGGGCCAATAAAAGCTTTCATCCCCTTCATTACTCACAGTTGATTACATGATTACAGATTTCAAAAATTATACACTTCCTTCTTCACATTTACACATATAATTGAGGTCAGAATTACATTCAAGTCTACAAGCAAGGCACAAAGCTGCGTATCATTTTTAGGCTCCGAGCCTTGGAAAGCTAAGTAGTCCCCACCATTCTCCAGAGTGCGACTATTTGCTAAAGATATTCCCTGTTTTACCAATAAGAGTAATCACAGAGGACTTGCCCCCCTGAGGTGTTATTTTGATCTTGGGAATTAAGCTGTAATTGAGCGGCTGAGAAAGATCCTGCTATAAATGTTAACGATGAAACCAGCTTTTCTAATGAACTGCAGTTGATGAGGCAGCAGGCAAAAAAGATATTGGGGGGACAGCCTCACAGCACAACCTCTCAACCACACCACCACAGGCAACCAGAAGGCACCCACCTTTTTTAACAAATCAGGTATCTGCATGTGTGGCGTGTTAAGGATCTTAAAATGAATCACTCTAGGCTTGATAGAAGCTATCATTCCATGATGGAGGTCATTTATGAGGAGAGACCCCAGAGACACACAGAAAGACAGCCATCTACAAAAGAAGGGAGAGGTCCGCATTGTGCCTCGGCAAGTCAAGGCATGCTCAGGGCGCCCAGAGCTGGAAGGAGAAGGAGATTCTCCCCAGAGCCTGTGGGAGGCAGAGGGTCTTGCTGACATTGTTGGGACTTCCAAGTGCCAGGGTGCAACAGAACACACTGCTATTGGGTCGTGTGTGTGTGTGTGTATGTGTGTGTGTGTGTGTGTGTGTGTCCCTGTGGAAGCCCACGGGTAACAGAGTGATGTCAGGAGTCATCCTGGATTGCTCTACCTCCTTATTGCTTTGCTCTGGGGTTTCCCAGGCTCTGCCTTCCAGGGCCAGAAATTCAAGCCACTGCCATCTCTGCGCAGCATTTTTATGTGGGATCTAGAATCTGAACTCAGATCCTTATGCCTGAGAGGCAAAAGTTTTAAACCTGAGCATTCCCTACCTCCTAGAGTCATTTTTTAAAAGAGGTCATTCTTGCTTTTTTGTAGGGAAGACAATGGGGGAAGGCAAGATAGGATGCCAGTCCCACATAGACACCAGTGCAGGAATCCTTGGCATGCAGCAGAAATAGAGGGGTGAGTGGGCTTAAGAAACCTCTGAGACAGAGACATTGGATTTGGTCTGTGGAGGAAATCATGAGACAGAAAGATGCCAAAATACCTTATTGAGACGTCTATGTATAGTTGTAATGCTGAAGATATAAACTCTAAGCCATCAGAATCCGATTGTATTAGAGCAGTTGGGAGAAAAATAATACCCAGGGAAGCAATGAGGAGAGAGAAGAAGTTGAGAGATGGAAGTTCTGGAAGATAATGTCCTATCAACCGGGGGAGGGGCAGAGAGTAGTAGAAATGGGGAGGGAAGGATGAAGGAAGAAAAAAGTAAAGGAAGAAAAGAAGGAAGGAAGGAAGGAAGGAAGGAAGGAAGGAAGGAAGGAAGGAAGGAAGGAAGGAAGGAAGGAAGGAAGGAAGGAAGGAAGGAGTAAGCAAAAAAAGAGGGAGGGAGAGAAGAAAGGAAGGAGGGAAAGAAGAAAGAAGAAAAGGAAGAAGGAAGGAAGCAAGGAAGCAAGGAAGGAAGGAAGGAAGGAAGGAAGGAAGGAAGGAAGGAAGGAAGGAAGGAAGGAGAGAGGGAGAGAAGGGAGGAAGGTAACAGAGAAAGGAGGGAAGAGAGGAAGGGAAGGAAAGAGGGAAGGAGGGAAGAAAGAGAAGGAGGGAAGGAGGCAGGCAGTGAAAGAAGGAGGGAAGAAAGAAAGTGGAGAAAGAAAAGGAAGAAAAGACCAAAGAAAAACTGGTAGAACATGAGAGACCTGTTTAAGAACAAAATGGTCAACTAGGTCAAAGGCTAATGGGTGTCTTAGTAAAATGAGAATGACAGGTGCCTCTGGGTTTTGTACCATGAAGAGCACTAGTGATCTTTTCCAAACCACGACAGTTCACGAAGGGTGGTGAGGAGATGCCCGTGGACCACAGCCACACAGAAAGCTGAAGAGAGAAAGCCGAGAAGGACGCCCAGTCTGAATCCAGCACACGTCTCCACACTGTCTTAGCATCACAAAATGCCTCCAAAGGGCTTCTGAGTGCCCTTGGCAATGGGATGCTGTGTTCTGGATGGATGGAAATGTGAAATGGAGATTGCATTCAGCTGTATGCAAAGAAAGTCATCTGTCTTCCTGTGCCCTCAGACCCCGAGATTCATCTTGCCTTCACTGACTGGAAAACTTCCCATAGAAGAGAGGGGATGGGCCATCCCCAAGATGAAGAATCCATATGCAAGATTTGTTTCATGCAATCGATCCTTTCCCCAACCCTCTACTAGACATCAACATCTAGGAATTTGTATTTGTTTTCCCTACCTATGCTTGTTTTAAGGTGTGTATGTATGTGTGTATGCATGCATGTATGAGGATATGCATGCATGTGTTCACAGATATGAATACATGTGTGCTTACGTGCGTGTGTGTGAGTGTGCACATGCATGTGTGTTTGTAAGTCTCTCCAGTCTGTCTGACATTCTAGTGGTGGTGGAAGGGACTCGCCAATGCGATGTGGCTCTGGCATCCTCCAGCACCAGTGTCTCATGACTCGCTGAGCCATGGAAAGCCCAGTGGCAAAGCCTGTTTGATGGATACTCACTCCACTTCAATCCCGCCTTCAGAAGGTAGTCTCCAAACACCACTGTGAATTTCCAGATAAACGTCAATGGTATCTAACTGGACAGGAAGTAGGTGAGAGAGCTTGATGAAAAGAGGACTTCATAGAAAAACATAATCCAGAGGTCTGGGTCTTTAAGATATGGATGCCAGATCCTCTGTTTAATCTGAAGATTTTAGTATAAATATGTGCTTTAAAGGAATTCATGTCCTCTTTTTCTCCTGGTGATGGGGATTGAACCTAAGGCCTTACGAATGTCTGGCATGAGATTGACCCCTAAATTACACCCCAGCCTTGCCATTCTTATTTTGATAACAGATGTCCTATCTAAGACTTTGTACCTTTTTGCTCCAGACCCGGACCAGCGCTGACTCCCTGCTCCTCAGATAAGCCGCCTAGGCCATGCCCCAGGCCTCAGGTCATCTGCGGACCCCACTAGCCACTCTGCTTTTCTGCCCCAGACCCAGATCCAGACCTGGACCTGGACCAGAGAGGACTCCCTGCTCCTCAGAATTCAACAGAGTCCAGAGAAAACCCAAACAAAGGGCTAGGGGACCAACATCATTCGTCCGTGGTTCTCTAAAATCATCCCATCATATGAGAGAGAACCTTCACATCCAGCTCTAAGATAAGAAAACCCTTTTTACTATCCTGTTCCTCTCAATTATTAGCCATTGTAGTTTAGCCACCCAAAAATGCATACAACTTCAAGGACTATACCATTCACCCCCACATGTCACCAAGAATCTTCACATCCAGCTCTAAGAAAATTAAACCCTTTTTATCATCTGTGTCATAGTTAAGCACAGGTGTCATTTTGACTGTTAAGGGTTTGAGCTCTGAGCACAGTTGTAGAGAATTAATGGTTGAGTTAAGCCCAGAGCAAACCTGAAGGAGACTGTCTAGCTGATGGGAAAGACCCAGCCCATGGTGGTGGGATTAGGCCCTGGATAAATCACAGAGAGCTGTTTGAGAGAGTTGGCATCCTTCTGTTCACTTGGCCAGACATGCTGGTCTGGCAAGTAAGGATTGTCCCTCTCTCAGCCGTTATGCAGTGATGGTGTGGCCAGTTCCCTCGGCCCTGGTGTTGGTGCGTGCTCTCCTGTCAAGCTGGACTGAGAACTATAACTGGACTATCGTAAGGAAATAAACCCCTTGTTTCCTTAAGCCATTTGATGGTCATTTATCAGTCACTAAATTATTAGTCACTGCAGTTTAGCCACACAAAAATTCATACAACTTTAAGGACTATACCATTCACCCTCACATGTCACCAAGGAAGTAAACCATAAAAATGCACTAGCATACTAATCTTCAATCCCTATCTACTAAACCCGCCTTAATTGATGTACCAACAATCCAATAGCCTCATTTAGGAAATAACACCAACACCAGACAAGAATACCCAACTCCATTGCAACACTAGCAATAACTGCTCAAGTGTAGTAATACTGCCTAATTCAGTTCAGCCAAAAACACAGAGAAACAAAAAGAAAGACATAGAGATAAAACAAAAATGCCCAAGTCAAAGTGCAAATCCATAAGAAACAAAAACCAAGAAAACAAATCTCCTACCAAAAGAACCAACCCCATAATGATGGAATCCAACCAGAACAAAGTCACAGAAAATAACCAGGAAAGCCATATCAAAGATAATGACTTTTAAAGCCCAATCTTTACTATGATCAAAACAGTGAAAGAGAAAATTTGGGAGAAGTTAAATAGCTGCATCAGCCATTTTGAACAGTTACACAACAGACACTTGGAGGAGATGAGAAAAGCAGTTGAAGAACCAAAAATAAGCATAGAGCAGTTAAAACAATTTCAAACAGAGTTTAAACTCGAGCTAAAAAACAAGCTATCTTCAACCCAGCAAAACTATCAGTCATGATCAAGGGTGAAAGAAAAATTTTCTATCATAAAGACAACCTGAAGGCTTACATGACCACCAAAGCAGGCTTTCAAAAAATGCTAGAAAAGATACTCAAGCTTAAAGAAAAGAACAAGCATATGCCGGAGGAGAAGAGAAATATAATACCACTACAACCTACAAGCTAAATAATACACTTATGAAAGCCACTAAGCACAAAATATGTCAGGAATTAAAAGTAATTTTTCCATTATAACACTAAATTACAATGGAATTAATTTCCTAATCAAAAGACACAGGTCACAAAGATGGATTAGAAATCACAACCCATCTATCTGTTGCCTTCAGCAAACACATCTCACCACAAAAGATAGGCACATTCTAAAAGTAAAGGCTGGTCAAAAATTCTTCAAGCTAATGGAACCAGGAAACAGAGGTAGCAATTATGCTATCTGACAAAGTGGACTTCAAACCAAAGAAGTATCTCATAAGAGATACTTCTGTATCTCATAAGAGATACAGAAGGATACTACATTTTAGTCAGGGACAATTCACCAGAAAGAATTCACAATACTGAACATATAGGCATTTAATATGGGCTCCTCCACATTCATTAAGCAAATGATATAACATCTAACATAAGAAATTAATTGCAAAATGATAATACTTGGGGATTTCAATACTGAATTTTCAACATGGGATAAATCAACAGGCCAAAAACTCAACAGAGACATATTGGAACTAAATTAAACCCTTGCTGAAATGGACCTTACAATCTCTATGGAACTTTCCATCCAAGCACCAAGGAATACACATTCTTTGCTGGAGCCCACGGAACTTTCTCCAAATTAGACCACATATTGGGCCACAAAACAAATCTCCACATATACAGGAAAGTTGAAATTATGGCCTGCACCATGTCAGACCACCATGGTCTAAAGCTTGACATCTACAACACAACAAACAGCAGAAAATACACTAATTCTTGGAAACTAAACACTATGATGCTGGGTGAGAAATGGGCAGAAAATGCACTAATTCTTGGAAACTAAACACTATGATGCTGGGTGAGAAATGGGTTCAGAAAGAAATCAAAAAGGAAATTCAAGATTTCTTAGAAACAAACAATAACAAAAAACAACATATCAAAATCTCTGGGACACAATGTAAGCTGTCTTAACAGGTAAGTTTATAGCTCTTAATTCCTTTATTAAAAAAATAGAAACATCACATGTAAATAACAATGCAACTTAAAGCTTTAGAGACACAATAGCAACCTAATCCCAAAAGAAGAGAGGAGATTAGCAAAATCAGAGGAGAAATATCAGAGGTAAGGGAAAGGATACAAAGAATGGACCAGATGAAAAGCTGGTTCTTTGAAAAAAAAATCAATAAGATGGATACACCCCTAGTTAAATTAACCAAAATCAAGAGAGAGAAAACCCAAATTAACAAAATTAGAAATGAAAATGGAGTTATCACAACTGATACCCCAGAAATTCAGAGAATTAGAAGTCATATTTCAAAAACTTACACTCCATGAATTTGATAACACAAAAGAAATGGATGAATTCCCAAGTAAACACGACTTACCTAAATTGAATCAGAAAGTTTTGAATTATTTAAATAGTCCTATAATGAATGAGGAAATTGATGAAGTTATCCCAAATCCTCCCACCAAAACATGTCCTGGGCCAGATGGATTCAGCACAGAATTCTAGCAGACATTTAAAGAACAACTAACACCAATACTCCTTAAACTGTTCCATAAGGTAGCAAAGAAAGGAACACTTCCAAATTCTTTCATGAAGCTAACGTCATATTAATCCCAAAACTTAATAAAGATACACTTAGAAAACTATAGGCCAATCTCTTTGATGAACACAGATGTAAAAATTCTCAACAAAATCTTAGCAAATCAGATTCAAAATCATATCAAAAAGATCATTCACTGTGGTCAAGTAGGCTTTATCCCAGGCACACAAGGTTGGTTCAACATATGCAAAAAATAAATGTAATCTACCAGATAAACCAATCCAAAGTTCAAGACCACATGATACTCTCCATAGATGCAGAAAAACCTTTTGACAAGATCCAACATCTTTTTATAATCAAAACCATAGAGACAGTTAGAATGGAAGGAACTTATATCAATATAATAAAAGTGGTATATAACAAGCAAATAGCAAGGATTATATACTTAATGGGGAAAAACTTGAAGCATTCCCACTTCAATCAGAAACTAGACAAGGCTGTCCACTCTAACCACATTTATTCAATATTATACTCAAAGTCTTAGCTAAGGCCATAAGAAAAAAGAGGGAGATAAAAAGAATTCAAATTGGCAAGGAAGAAGTCAAGATATCTCTATTACAGATGACATGATCGTGTACCTGAATGATCCTAAAAACTGCACCAGGAAACTCCTGGAACTAACACAGAAGTTCAGCAGGGTAGCAGGTTACAAAATAAACATGGAAAAATCAGAGGCCTTCCTATATACCAAGGGTGAAAAAGTGAAAAAGTCCTAAGAAAAACAATCCCATTTACTATAACCCCTAAAAAAATAAAACAACTTAGTATACATCTAACCAATGAATTGATAGATCTTTATAATAAAAACTTTAAAACTCTAAAGAAAGAAATTACAGAAGACACCAGAAGGTGGAAAGATCTTCCATGCTCCTAAATTGGCAGAATCAACTCCAAAAAGATGACCATCCTACCAAAAGCAATATAAGATTCAACACTATGCCAATCAAAATCCAAAACAATTCTTTAAAGAAATTAACAAAACAAGCTCAAAATTCACATGGAAGCACAAAAGGCCCAGGATAGCAAAAACAATCCTAAGTAACAAAAACACTGCTGGAGGTATCACCATATCAAACCTTAATCTATGCTACAAATCCATAGTATTAAAAACAGCTTGTTACTGGCTCCAAATTAGACATGTGAATAAGGGTTGAAGACCCAGATATAAGCCCACACAATTACAACCATTTGATCTTTGACAAAGGGGCCAAAAAAATTCAGTGGAAAAAGAACAGCATCTTCTATAAATGGTGCTGGCAAACTGGATATCCACATGCAGAAGATTAAAACTGGACCCATACTTGTCATCATGCACAAAAATTAATTCCAAATGGATCAAGGACCTTAATATTAGGCCAGAGACTATAAAAATCCTAGTTGAGAGGGTAGGGAACTCCCTTGAGGTGATTGGGCTAGGCCAATAATTCCTTAGCCGAAATCCAATAGCACAGTCACTAGAACCAATACTCAACAAATGGGATCTTATGAAATTAAAGAGCTTCTGTTCAGATAAAGAGATTGTAAACTGAGCAAAAAGCCAACCCACAGAATGGGAGAAAATCTTCACTAACCACATATCTGACAGAGCTCTACTGTCCAGAGTGCACACAGAACTTAGAAATCTAAACACCAAGGAGATAAATGGCCCAATTAAAAAAAATGGGCCTTGGAACGCAAAAGAAACTTTTCCAGGGACAAAATTGAAATGTCTAACAAATATCTTTAAAAATGCCCCATATCCCTAGCCATGAAATATCATCTCACCCCAATCGGGATGGCAAAAATCCACAATACAAACAACACCAAATGCTGGAAAGGATGTGGAGAGAAGGGAACTCTCTTACATTGCTGGTGGGAATGCAGGTTTATACAACCACTCTGGAGATCAGTACGGCAATTTCTAAAAAAGTTAAAAATTGAAATGCCATATGACCCTGCTATACCACTTCTGGGAGTAATCTCCCAAAATACAGAAATTCACTACAGTGACTTGAGCACAACCATGTTCATTGCAGCACTATTTACAATAGCAAAGTCATGGAATCAACCCAAATGCCCAACAGTTGACGAATGGTTAAGGAAAATATGGTACACTTATACAATGGAATACTACTGAGAGATATCAAAAAAGATGAATAAATAAAATGTTCTGGGAAATGGATAGAATTAGAAAAAATTATATTGAGTATCCCAGACACAGAAAGTTAAACACTAATTCCCTAATAACTGGATCCTAGTTCCAAACCCACTGAATGACATATTCAAAGGTAAATCTCTGTAATACCTACTGTAATTGCAAAGATTATAAACAAAAGGGAAAGGGAAGGAGGGCCCCCCAAAAAAGAGATAAGGGATTTCAGTAGAGAAATAGGTCATCGTCAAGTATTGCATGTAAGTAGCGAGACATCTGGTGCAGCTCACTCTCACTTCCCGTCCTGGTCACTAGTGACTGAAGAGGTTTGATCTCAACAATCAGGGAGGGTATAGGGACTGGCAGATATATGGTAACCATCCTGCAAATGGGACACTAACCCCTCCCTCACTTCTGTGTCCTACTCCTATTCTTCCATCTACCTCCTCTTATATTAAGATCTTCCTTTAAACTGTCTTTTATCTTTGGTTAGGAGGTGACCTTTGATACCAATCAGGATGCAGCCAAGGGCAGTGCAGGAAAAGCAAAACTGAAAACAACAACAAACCAGAATTCAGAACACCAAAGACCCTACATTATTCATCTGGAACTAGACCAGCCAAATCTCTCCCCATCCTAAAGCCCAGGGAACCTTGCAGAAGTGGAGGCTGCAAAATTGTAAGAATCTAAAGATGGGGAGGACCAATGATATGCAAGATACTCCATACAAGTTAGGGCTGAAGCAGTCAGAATTGGACTTTGTCTGACCTGCACAATGGCTGACATGTCAACGACTCCCCTACCTCCCAACCAAGGTCTAGCAGGGATCACAGGGGAGAAGGCTCCAGGCAGTAGGATCCTTAGAGGCAAGGGATTAACAGTTATAATAGTGTTCCCATACTAATGAGGAGCCTAAGAAAGGGCTATGGGCTATGCCACTGAGTCCTTAACCCTCACTAGGGTGGAGGACTGGGGGGGTTGGCATTCACACAAAAGGATGCTCCAGGGGATGGGAGGGAGGAATGGGGAGGCACTGGGAGAGGGGAAGGGAGTGAAATGAAGGGGGAAAGGGGGAAGGGTACAAGGGGGAACTGGGGAAGGGAGGAGGGAGGGAGAAGATGGGATCCCTATTGAGCTTGTATGATTAGGAAAAAAATAAAATGTCGGAGAAAAAATAAAATAAAACACAAAAAATGAAAAGAAAAGACTTTGCACATCTACAAGAAAACTTGTTTTCCTCCCTGTCTAGCCCAATAATCAAATATTGTCTGGGTTTTTTGTGATGATACTGGAGTGAAAGCCAGGGGTTCCTGCGTGGGGGCAAGTGACCACCGCTGCCCTGTACCCTCACCCTCCTTTTCTTTTACTTCCCTCCCCCATGTGTCTCTTTAACTGGCCCAGGCTGGTTTTGAACTTACTCTTTTTATTTATTTTTGTTCTTTCAGAGTTATGTATATGAACACAATAGTTACGTTAGTTGCACCCATTAATACCCAATCCCATCCCCAATCCTTTTCTTCCCACCAGTTTCCCTCCTACTTTCATGTCTTTCTACATATGTAGCCCACTGAATTTCACCTGGATTGTCTTTAGAGGCATTTTTCTGGGCACATGCTAGAGTTTGCATCATGTGTCAGTGGGCATACCATTGAGGAAAGCAGCTCCTGTTCCCCACATGTAGTTCTGAACCCCCAAAAGTCTTTCAGGGGAGTGCAGGATCCTTGCAGTCTTTCCTCTTTCACAGTGAAATGCTGATAGATCAAATCTTGGGCAGGTCTCAGGACATACATGTAGCAACAGTGTGTTCATAGTCCCTAGAAGGAGTCACTTTGTCCTCTCCACAGGACACTGTCTGACCATGTCCCTTCCCAATTCATGCCTTGCCTTTCCTGCCATCCCCCTCTTCCTCGATGTCCTCTGAGCCTTGAGGTAGGTATAAGTTAAATGTCTTGATGGATTCATATTGGAATATGTTTTTATATGTATGATACCATATTTTATAATTTTTTTGCCAAATTCTCTCAAACAAAATTATTTCCGAAAGTTGTTGCTGCTATGAATTCTCACAGATTCAAGTCTGTAAGTCTATAGATTCTATGCATTATGGGTTCAATCAGCCATGAAAGGAAATTACTTTCATAATTGCCTCTCTACTCAACATGATATAGCTATCTTTTCATTATTTGTTAGATGATACAGAATAATGGGTATTTACATAAATTTCTATTTTATTATGTAGCATAATGAGTATTGATGTAATTTAAAGTGTGTGCACTGGTGTGTGTGCGTTATATGCAAATACTATGTATGGCATTTTGTACAAGGAATGTGAGCACCTGTGGATTTGGGAATCTGCTAGGTGACCTGGTCCCATGCTGTGAAGGTATAAGGGAGACTCATGCTGAGAAAGACTTAGAGTCAGGTGGATGTTTATTAGCAACACCTTAAAGTGTCATTTATCTCATGCCTCTTCATGCACATCCCAAGATCAGTTTGACAGACGTGGGGTTTGCTCACAGCTCCTTTTCCTTCCTGTTCTCCTTCACCTCTGCTTCTACCTGTTGCAGCCTTGGACCCAATAAGGGGCCCTGTAGTCCTCAGGGCTCTGGAGGGTAGAGTGAGTTTAGGAATCCGAGTGTCGCTGCTGAAATGAGTCAGAATCACCCAAAATTCCTTTGGCCTTGTCCTTTGTCTTTCAGCTGGTTCTGAATCCAGTAGAAACTAGGGGAACTGTCTGGGAGACCCTTAAATTTAAAAAAAATGACTTTATTATTGAATGCCTTCTGGAGAAAGAGACATACAAAATAGTTACTGGACTTATCACTTTAATATCAGGAGCAGAAGGGAAAATCAGCACACCTGGCTCCATTTTTAGTGGATGCTGATAACATTTTTTTAGCAGAATAACTGACTATAGACATTAAGAAAAAAGGACAGAACTCTCAAGAGTGGGAGGGACTCCAAGGGAAGAATATCCTGATTTTTATATTTTGATAATTTATGTATATTGAAGGCTTATGGAAACCTAATCAAATGCTAGCGCTTCATGAAATGAAACAGATATTGCCTCGCCATGCACTCTGATCAAATGCAGGCACAACGTACATGTGCAAAATCATCTAATTTACACCATGAAAGCAGTCTCCTTTAACCATTTAAAGACTGAACTGAGAACAGATCATGTATTAGTAATTAAATGGGATCTTTACATACAAAGGTTTTATGTATTACAAAGCATCATACAAATGTGAGCATCAACCTCCTGTTTTTTATACACAGTCCTTGCAAATTTAATACTCCTTCTCTATTCCCACTTGATATTCAATGGCATCAATCACAGCAGGTTGCCAAGGACAGAGCATAGCCCATACTTTTTAGATTCTGGAATAATCCTGATCAAGTATGTTTCATCAAGTAGAGAAGTTAACCTATTGTTCTTGTTTTCTAACTAGCGGTCCTTCACAGACAGGAAAATCAATGCTATTTCTCCAACAGCAAATTATATTCCACTCCTGTACATTACAACACTTTTTCTGAGCATTGATAAATAAGGAAAAAGTACTGATGGTCATTTAACTTACTAGGATTTACTTAAATGGGCTGACACAAAGAACTTAACTCTTGAAATAATTGATTTTCCTCTATGCAAGATGAAAAATGTATGATAGAGTAAATGAAAGTCGTTGAAACAAAAGTAATTTTCTGTTCATTAACGGAAACATAAAATACACTATAAGACTGAATTATCCAAGTCTTTGGGGGGAAAATTACTTATAAGTTATTCACCTATTTTTAAAGCAAAAAGGCTTTGAGCAGCACTCACAGTGGTTTCTCAATATGGTATGCACTGAAGTAAAGATTTTTTTAAAAAAATAACTGATTGTTATTCCTTCATTGGGGCAGTGGAATAGCCGAGTGTATGTGTGTGAATTGAGAACGACAGTTCTCGTGACATGGAGAGAGACCTTTGTCACTTAAGGGTTGACGTGCAAACCTTTACTGCTACAGAGCAAGTTTCCTTAGAGAGGAAGCGCCCTGCTCCCTCTCAGCCGTCCAGTCGGACATGCATCCTGTTCTCCATCTTTGCACGCCTCTGCAGGGTTCCTGAAGACAAAGGGGTTTGGGCCCAGGTTGGTTTTTGTATTCACCCTGTTCCAGAATCTTCTACCAACATGAACCAAATGAACAGATGTAGAAGCAGGCTTGCTGCATCTTTGTTGATGTTAAATTCTGCAGCGCAGTGTAGAGGATCCAGCCCAGGGCCTATGTGCATGAGACACATGCTCTACCACAAAGGCTTTTTAAATTTAGCTTTCATACAGCTTTGAACATTTAGGTTATCGAAACGTTCTTGAAATTTAGGGACAGAAAGATACTCATTGTGGGTTTTAGAAACATTACTCATGATTTTTTTAAGAACTCATGAATTTTTTTTAAGAATGTATTGAGGGTCTTGAGAGATGGCTCAGGGGTTAAGATTCTGCCTCCCAAGCACAAAGTCCTGAAGTTGGATCCCAGGTCCCAGGTATAAAATGCCAGAGGGAAGAGCCATAAACTGCACTGACCCTGGTGGGCGGAAGCCAGGAAATCCCAAAGAAAGCAAAAAAAAAAAAAAAAAGCAAAAAAAAGAAAAAGAAAAAGAAATGGAAGCAATCCAGGATGATTCCAGAAGTCACCCTTGGTCCTCCACAGGGACACACAGTGCCTCTCTCTTTCTCTCTCTCTTTCTCTCTCTCTCTCTCTTTCACTGTTTGCTCATTTTGTTGGGGGGAAGTTCCTATTTTCTTTTTCAATATTTTTATGAGTGAGAGATTGAGAAAGAGAGAGAGAGAGAGAGAGAGAGGTGCATATGCCATAGAACATACACGTCATAGGACACCTTTTAGAAGTTAGCTCTCTCCTTCCATCATGTAGTCTCCTGGGGACTGAACTCAGGTCTCTAAGTCACTTTAGGTCTTTAACTCACTTACTCTTCTAGCCAGTCTCTTATTTATTAATTCTAAAATCTGGGTGCTGGGACTGTAGCTCAGGGGTGGCCCCTGTGCATGAGAGGCTCTTGGTTGAACCTCATTCTTGCTCCTGGATGTCTCTTCCTGCTTTCTGGTGTCTTGGTACCATGTTGAGCAGATGCAGCGGCCACAGACCTCTACCTACTTTCAGAATAATTCCGGCCCCTCATCGCTGAGATTACCTCTTGAGTAGAATTTCTGCTGATGTATTTCATCAGCTCATGGACAGTCCTGCTGGGTTCCAGGAAGTCACAAGCAGTGGCTGGCTTTGCCTTCCCCAAGACAGGATCCTGCTGTCCTTTGAATGTGTTACCAGGATGAGTTACACTTATTGGCTTTTAGAAACTTACAGTTTGAAACATGATTTCACGTAAAAAACCTGCAAACATTCCTGTAACTCTCACACATGTGAGTTGTCGACCTTCTATCTGACCACTGTGTACACGCTGCACACATTCCATTCCAAATGTAGATGTTTGCTCAGTATATATGGGCTACACTCATCCTTATGCAGTACCACCCATCCTTTCTCGGAGACAGGGTCTTGCTATGTAGCCCAGGCTACACTCAAACACACAACCTTTCTGCTTCTGCCTCTGAGAGCTGAGAGACAAAAAGACATAGACCACCATGCCTGACACCCCCTCCCATCCTTCTCCTAAAGTAGAATGAATCCCATGATCTTGGGACGCTTTCCTTCTTCTTAATGACAATAATTTCAGTCTTTTAAAGAGCTCAACTCAATGGGTCAGTATATGGACAATATGTATGTATAGAATACCTCTCCATGCTATTGTCGGTTAAGCTCTCTCCCTAGCCACCAACACTTTACTTTCTGATGTTTGACATATTATCTGCCTATCGTCATTTCCTTGGACCTGGAGTCACAATAGGTGGGTGGCCTTTCATGCTTGGCTCCTTTCGCGTCACATGTTTGTCAGGATGACCCATGTGATAGAGCATCATTCCTTTTGATTGACAGGTGAGATGCCACTGCATGCTGGCCATGTTTGTCGTGCTCATTCGTCCTTTGGTCCTTGTTGGGACTGCTGCTGTTACCCAGCTCTTGTGAGAGTTTCTGCTACGAAATGTGCATGTTTCCTACTGACACTGGCTCCGGGGTGTCTTGTCCTGCAAATGGCTGGTTAAAGGATGATTCTCTTTACATTTTCATGAACTGCCAAACTGTCAAAGTGGCCACTGCATTTCACAGCATGATGGCTCATGAAGACCCCACTTCTTCCACATCTTTGGTCAAACTCATCCATCTTTTAAGTTATAACCATCCTACAAAATACAATTGGTTTCTTATTGTGATTTCAAGATAGGATCTATGTGGTCCATGCTGATATCCTGCTCTCCACGTAGCCCAGGCTATCTCAGACTTGTGATTTTCCTGCCTCTGCTTTTCCAGTGCTGGGACTCTGGCCATGAACCACCACATCTGGTCCCCGAGATTCTGATTTCTTGTTATGGATTTTTTTTAAATGTGGTGATAGATGTTGAATCTGGGACATACAAGCTACCAGGCCAATCTTTTACCCCAATTCATGGCTTTGATTTGATTTCTCTGACCAATCAGTTGTTCAGTATGATAACTGTAAAGTTTTTTTTCATGTATGCTCTGGGAGAATCTTGGATGTGAGTGCCAACATTATTTATTTCACCAGATCTAAATATGGACTAGTATTTGATGGGGACTCAATGGGATTCATAGAAAGAATGAGTAAATAGTTAATTTGTAATTGTATCATGTTGCAAGCACTTCATGCACAAAGTCCTAGGCAGCTATTTTATATTATATTCTCCTTAAGTAATCCAAACACATTGATGAGTATATATACATATATACACACACACACATATATATATGTATTTCTTAGACACATTTTTAAATTTTAAAGATAGCTGTTTTTTGAATGATAGCTTACCTACCTTTATTTTTCTCCTTAGAAATCAATTTTAGACAAGCAATATGTCAGGGATCTTTATGGGAACAAAATATACCTCAGATAGTTGGTAGCTGTGCTTCAGCCAAGTTGATTACAAGGCCCAAAACCTCAGCGTCGGTGTTTGTAGAAGGCAGAGGCAGATATGAATCTTACACAAGAGCCTGTTCCCTGAAATTAGAGATGGGCGCGTGATATGGATTTATTTCTCAGGATGTGCCCTCCTGGATGTCAGATGCCGTTTGTCAGAGCCCAGAGTTTGCCGTCTCTCAGGATTGAGGTGAAATGGCTTTCTGGAGCTTAAGGAGTTTCTCCCCATGTGGGTGTTTCATCTGAAGGCCTCCTAGGTGGGTCTGAGTTAGAGATGGGGAAAAACCCCGTGTGCACATATGTGCTCAGTTCGGAGCCAAAGCAACTTCACCACCTACAACACCATAAATTTGGATATTGTTCCAGGAGGGTTTCCATAAATCCTTGTGTTTGGAATCTAAACCCAACTTACATGGAGGTTAAAAATTCCCATAGCTAGAGCTGCAGAAAAGGTTCGGGCGTTAAACTCCTTGACTCAAAAGCAAAAGGAGCTGAGTTCAGATCCCAGATCCCACATAAATACCCCTGGTGGCTTGTGCTTCTGGCTCTGGAAGGAGGAGCCTGGGCTACTCCCAGAACAAAGCAATAAGGAGGCAGAGCAACCCAAGAGGCCTCCTGATGTCGCTCCTGGGCCTCCACAGGCACACACACAGGGTCTTCTTCACACCGCCACACACAAGCAAACAAGAGAAAAAGCCCACATACAGACACACATACACACACTATATATATGTAATATATATATTATATATTTATATGTAAAGTTTCCATAGCTGGAAAATTGATAATTGGAAGAAGCATTCACTAAGAGCTGCTGTTCAGAATATTACTAGGAAATATGCTATAAAAGACAAATATATTTATATACTCAATGATAAAGGAAGTTTGTAAGGTTATAACTTTAGGAAATACTGAAATAATTGTATAAAGATTTATGAATGTAAATTTTCATTATAAGATTGTTTATGATGCAGACCAACAATAGGGAACTATTCTGGTTTAGAAACGATGGGATACACACATTTATGTGTAATGGGTGGCCCAATATTAAAAACAATTTTCCAAAGATTACTTAAGTGATGTAGGAAATTGTTCAAGACACATGAACTTAAAAATAATATCAGAAAAACATAGATTATAGTTCACAATCTTCTTTTTGAAGATATATATATATATATATATATCTTCTTTTTGAAGAGAGATATATATATATCTTCTTTTTGAAGATATATATATATATATATATATATATATATATATATATATGGAAAGAGTGAATTCTAAGTAATAAGAGATTAATGGTCTTAATATTACTTTTCATTAGTTTTGCACTTTCCATGTCTTATAATTTATAATTATAATATTGTCAAGTGGTTGAATTATTTTAATACAAAACAGGATTCTTAGTGTTGCAGTATGTAAGTGTAGATCTGGACCTATGAAACAATATTTAAAATAGGAATTATTTTAGAGAGATTTAATACACATGGTGTTGGGGATGCACAAGTACACACAGACACAATATACAAACATACACTCATACAGACATACATGTACAAAGGCACACACAGAACAGATTGTTTTTGAAGGCTACTTTTAGCTCTTTGCTTAGAATCTTCAAATGTCTTTGAGTCGGAGAGATTGGTGTGGAAACTTGGAAGAATTTCCCTCGCTGAGTCTCATGTTTCCCCAGCAGGCTGCTCTTAGTTGACTGTATTCTGAGACTCCCAGCCCTTGGCGTTGCTTTGTCCCATGAGAGGAGTGACTGATCCAATGGCACTGTTGGCTCTGCTCCTCCCAGGAGTCTTCTGCCTCTGGGGAGGAGCGTCTCAGGACACGTCCCCAGCTCCTCGCCCCTGCAGTCCCCCTGGAATAACACACTAGATACATGTGATTGTTCAGCTCTGTCCATTGCAGGTAGGCATAAAACATCTAACACACTATGCAATGTTCCAAAGTCAAAATTCTGCCTATAAAACTCACATGATGCTAGAGAATGAAACTAATTTTAAAAATCTGTAGCTCATGCTGAGAAATGAATTACTTTCCCAAATGTCACAAAAAAATTGGCATCTGAAATGAAAAATATTATCACTTACATTAACATTCCAAAAGCACAAACAAAACTATGACTAATTTCATAGATAGATAGGTAGGTAGATAATAGATAGATAGATAGATAGATAGATAGATAGATAGATAGATAGATAGATAGATAGATAGATAGACAGAGAGTCAGGAAAACTACAAAACTGTGACAAGTTGAATCCAAGAACTGAATAACTAGATAGTCCATGTTCATGGATAGGAACTCTGCCCAGACATCAACTCTTTGGAAGAATTCCTAAATTCAATGTGAAATCAATCAAAACATAGTAAAGTACTTTGTGGATATTGACAAGTTGATTGTAAAGTTTACAAGGACAGGGGAAAGTCTCCAAATAGCACATGCAATATTAAAGGATAAGAACTAAGATAGAATACCGATGCTTTCTGACTTCAGATCTTACTATAAAGCCATACTAAGAAAACAATATGAGTCTCTAAAAAATAGATAAGAAAATTAGTAGACTAAGGTAGAAACCCTAGAAAATTTTGCAAATATAATCACTTTTTCTATGACAAAGGAGAAAAGTCAGTTTGATGAAGAAAGGAATGTGTTTACATGAAATGATGTTGGAATAACTGTGCATCAACAAGAAAATAAAAGAATCTAAAAACCACACAAAGCTTATGCCTTATTTAAAAAATCAACTGCAAATGTATCATAGATCTAAATGTGAAATAAAAATAAAAAATCTAGAAGATAACATTGTGGAAAAACCTAGGTGACATGAAGTACAACACTGAGTTTTAAAGTGTAAAACCCAAAGCATCATACATGATAGAAAAAAGATGTAATTTGGACTTCCTTTAAATGTAAAACTTCTGCTCTGAAAAAGACCTGTTAAGAAAATGGAAAGATTGGGGGAGAGAAGTGTTTGCAATCATGTGTTTGATAGGTGACTTGTGTCTAAACACATATCTGAAATGCTTAAAACTCAAGAATATACAATTAAAATTTTGCCTCATATCCATAAGGTAATATTTTGACAATTTGGTTTTCTTGTTTATTTGTTTTGCTTGTTTGTTTGTTTGTTGAGAAGGGTCCAGGCTGATCTTGAACTATGTAGCCTCTGCATCCCAAATATGAGATGTGTGCTCAGCAACACCCAGCTGTATGCAGTGTGAGGGAACAAACTCAAAGCTTCGTGCACATAAGGTAAAGCGCTTTACAGCCCAATCCCCAATTTTGCTTCACTTGGAAAACGGACAAATGTGTGTTTTCATGATACCTCTCCAAATGTCCCTTTTGTAGTGATTTTAGAAAGATGTATGGATAAAGAAACTCCGCAGGCAACTCCAAGCAGCCTATGGTGGGTCAAACCTACTTGTAATGGGTGATAAAAGAATGAGTGACAGAGTTCACAGCTCTGCTCCTTCGGGGCACATTCAGGCTGGCTGCCTCTTATGTCCATGTGGTAAATGCTAAAGCTGTGGTCACAGACATTCAAGTGAAGAAATAAAAAGGCCTGGACATATTTGTTTGATTAGAGAGCAGACAAGATCGGCCAATATTTACAAAGGGAAATCCAAAAGGTGAAGTGCCCTGTGGGAATTTTCACTCAGTTCTTCAAAATCTGTGTGCAATTGGCTGATTCCTTCAACTTCTAGGGCCCTATGCTATGTGCAATCATGTAATAAGCAATAGTTATCCAAGAAGAGATCAGTAATATCCAGGAAAGACCAGGTGAGGGGGACACTTGCTGCCTTGTTCAAACACCGGTTATTTCCATCACGTAATTCTTAGGGTATCACAGTGGCTCTTAAGTGACTTCAAAAGGAGAAACGTGGAACTGGACAGATGGCTCAGGGGTTAAGCCTCTGCCTCAAAAGCAGAAGGTCCTGAGTTGGGATAACAGATCCCACATAAAAAATGCTGGTGGGAGGGACGGTGGGGACCTACATTTCCAGCAGTGGACGGAAGAGCCTGGGAAACCCCAGACCAAAGCAAAGTGAAGGTAGAGCAATGCAGGATGATTCCCAGTGTTACTGCTGGGTCTCCATAGGCACACTCAGCTCCTCCCAGCACACACACACACACACACACACACACACACACACACACACACCCCACACACATACACAAATAAAAAAATAGAAAGTAAAATCCTTTGTTGAAAAAAAGAGGACCGTGTCTGCTTCTTGTTGCTGGGACCCAATGTCTGATAGTAGCAACTTCAAGGAAAAAGGATTTATTTGGGGTTCACAATTTGAGGATGCAGTCCTCTTGGGTGAGGAAAGCAAGACAGCTAACACGAGTCTCAGCTATGGCAGCAGCAGTGTGGGGCTTGCCTGTGCCAATCTCAGGGTATCAGGAAACAGGAAGCAGAGACGGGCTGTGAGCCTCATGCAGTCACTTCCTCCTATGACAGCCACAAGCTCCCCAAACAGCGCCACCATCTAGCGACCAGGGGTACATAAGTCTGGGGGTTGGGAGAGGAGTGGAGGAGAATTCACAGACCACGGAAAGGAAGCCATGGCAAGCAGTGATCCAACCATCTTAAGACAGAAAAGTAAGAAAAAGAAGAGAACATGAAGCTGCGTCCGAATTATAGGATAACTGGGAGTGAAATACTCTCTTGGTTTGAAGTCACCTTCAGGAAGAGATGGCTCATGTTGGAAAAGCAGCCGTGCTGCATTTCATCTTTATTGTATCAGAACACCATTGAGGTGCAGCCCTTATTCTATTACGATCACCGACCCTCACTCCAGTCCCCCTGCAGTAGGAGAAATTGCTTCTATCACGTCTCTGTGATGTAATGTAGATATGTGTAGAACTAAAGCCCATGGCCCAGATTGCCTGAGTCACGAAGCTTCCCACCATCTGAAATTGGCAATTGTCACACTGAAAGTTATACAAGCATAGTTCTAATTCAATAAATACAGTTGCTTCCTTGGTATTATGCTATTTCACCTTTATAAAAATGAGGTATTAATATTGAAGTAAGGTTTGTCTGCCACCCACACCTAGATGCTTTGAATTACATGCACTTTAGAGCAATTTGAATCCTTAATGCAAAGTTGCAGTCAAAAAGCACTAATTTGAAATATTATAGAATCAGCAGTGAAGAATAGTTTAAAAACATCTGTCTTTGAAGTCTGACTTATTCATTTTAAATCAAGAAAGTACTTCTATGTGGATGTGCCAATTGCATCTTCAAATATGTCAAAATCTTTTTTTTTTTAACCTGCACATCAGTTGTTCATGTATGGACAAGCTCTACTGAAATATTCAAAAATAATTTGCCCCAATGGATGAGTAAGCCAATCTCAAGACATCATTTGCAATATTTGTTTACTGAGTAAATTTGCTTACAAGACCATGGGAAGTTAATTATCTGGCCTCGCTATGTTTTTAATCAATATCTAAGTTTTAAGGAGCTTCATGAGAAGTAAGTGTTGGAAATTAGCTGAATCAGCACATCCAATCAAAATTCAGAATCCCTGCTTGACAAAGGGCTGAGAATCTCCTTGTCTATGAATTAGTCCTTCCTTTTGCCTGAGTGTTGGAAATCAAGCCAGGCATAGAAAACTTTAATTCAAGATGAAGGTTTTTTTTCTTCTTTCTTTCTTTTTTGTTCTAGAGAAGGTACGCCATTGGGAATACGAATCACTGAGGGTGACATTAAATCTTGCAAAGAGATAATATATGTCCATGGGGCAGCTCAAGAGACTAACAATAAACGCTAAATATTAATAGGCTTGTGGAAATCCTCACAGGTACTGTCAAGAAGTTCCAGAAGAGAGGAGAGAGACAGAAAATAAAAAGCAGGAACTGGTGAAGTGCTCTTTACCAGCTCGCACATTTATCTTAGATTTAGAGAAAATCAAACAAAGAGACGTGATAACAGAAATCACGGAGGAATGGCAGGGCTGGGGGGTATGTTAAATTTAAAGAGATGCAATTAAAAATTTAGCGAGATGCGAAGTTATGAGGAAAAATCCCCTTGAGAGTGAATCCATTCACTTTGGAGCTCGGAGTGTCTTAACGTTTGAGCTTGTGTTGGTCCAGGGCTGGCAGACACCACAGCGCTCGCAGAGGGCCAGAGTCTCCACCCTTCACTCCTGGCCGCGGCTCGTGAGTCCAGAAGCAGCTTTTCCTCGTAGCTCCAAGTCTGAGACGATCTGCAGACCATTCTTGCAGGAGAGAGATTTGGCCAGTACCTCCCTGGCTCCCCCTCTACTTAGACTCTCTTCCACTCTGACGACACTGGGCCTGATGGATGGGAGTCTTCAGCCAGCGACTCCGAATGGTCTCCTCTTCTTCCCTGATGAGAAACTACTCAAAGCCTGAAGAGTTCAGCCCTCAGTGAGGAGCATTTCCCGGGCGGTACCTATGGCCCCTTCCACTTGGTCTAGCAGGGTCGGATTCCCCGCAGGTAGATAGTTTGGAGTAATCACAAGTTGACATTGACTTCGCTGGCTCCCGGTAGTCCAGGGATGAAGCGGGGTGAAAACGAATCTCACTGTTAGCACTTGCAAAGCACCTCAAATGCTTCCTGACGCTTCCCAATGTAAGTAGTACTCTGATTTTTGTAACCATAAAAGTGCCTGCCCCTCCCATAATGTTGGGCAACGATACGAAGTTAGACTCTGACTTGGGGGTCCAATCCTAGCCCTAATGCTCCATAGCCATGTGCCTTGAGAAGTTTATTTAGCCTTTCTGTGCCTCGGTTTCCCGATTTCAAATGGTAGCCATAACAGTAGCTGGTTAGGAAGCTATAATGGGAAATAAATGAATGAATAGTTGAAAGTTCTAACAGGAGTCCCATTTGTGTGCATCTTAGGGACACATTAGAAGTATTTAAGTTACCACTTTTTCAAACTTACTCCAAAGGGCCATTTCTTAGTGGCATAGCAGAAGGCGGAACCTGTGAATGGCTCCTGGTGGATAATCCTACGGCTAAACGATGTCCCTAAGTCACCCTTTGGCTCTGACCGAGTTTCTTCTGAGTTTCGGCAGGGCAGGCTATACAAGCAACATCTGTAGGTCTCCTGTGATTAAAGCAGGAACATTGGGGTGACTTTTCTCCTTGTTCTTTCCCAAATGCAGATGAGATCATGCCTCACCCCTGTGTGAAGACTTGGCGGCATTCCTCTGTCAAAGCCTACATGTCGTGCCATACAAGTGTCTTCATATTACACGATTGCTGCACCTGTCCATCTTCTGCAGCTCCTGTGTCCCCTGAACGCTTATAAAAACGTGGAGTTTCTGACCCAGGGCTATTCAAGAACATGTACTTCTAACTGATTCATCTTTAGTGCTTTCCTTTCAGTTTGTTTTTAAGATATCAGGACTCAAGAGATGGATCAGCATTAAAGTGCTTGCTATCCAAGCAAAAAGGCCGGAATTTGAAGCCCCCAGATCCCACTTAGAAATGCCAGGAGAATGAAGTGGCCAACCTATAATTCCAGTTCCAGAAGGGAATCCCCAAGCGAGCTGGCTAGCTGCACTAGCTCTTTCTGCTAGCTGCGCGTTTAATTAGAGACTATTCCCAATATCAGCCTGGGACCCCCATATGTATGAGTATATATATCATCATGCACTCACACAGATGTACTCTTCCCACAAACCACACACACACACACACACACACACACACACACACACACAGAAAGCAAATTTTAAAAAATCAAAACTCAAAACTAACATACAATTCATACTCTTCACTAGCCCAGCATAATCATCCCTAACCAGGCCATGAACCACTTGAGAATTAAAATCTGCCTTCTTCATCTTTGTCCACTCAACGCTGAACTCATTTTCCAGAACAAGTAGCCTTTCCATAATGTCTGAAGCTCATATCATATGAAATCCAAATGAATGAGGCTGGATTCTAGGCCACTCCTTTGTTAATGTTCCATTCTTCAGAGATGAAACAACAGTGTGGACTGACAAATGATTGACAGGAATATTTCCCAGGTGTGAGGGTGCATTGCTTAAGTTAGACACATTCACATACGAGTGCATAGTTTAGAGTCACATCTGTGCAGAAGAACGCACGGCAGCTTTTCTTCTCCCAAAGTGTCGTCACAAGGGTAAAGCCTACAACCATGGCTCACTAGCACCCCAAGATTCCAGAACATTCCTTTAACATTCATGAGGTAGAATGCCTACTCTCTCAACTGAGACATAATACATTTTTCTTTTATTGCGGCCAACTAGTACAAAAGAAATGGTAACTACACAACTGTAAACAAATTCACTGTAACAAGCGTCCCCAACATGTAGACTTAAGTTAGAACAGCTTGGCCAGAGGGCCTATGTGGGCATATATCAAAATCTGATCTCTGAATGATATTTGACCTTCCCATCATTCTTTTATTATTTCTGAGCTATTGTGTAACAAGTGGGGAAAAAAAGGGAATGCACATTTTCCTAATTAAAACTTCTGATTGACTTAAAGTAAACACTAAGATGACAGAGGGCCAGAGGGACTGTGTGTGATTTGAGAGAGACAGATTGCTCTTTAGGCACTTTTGGTTTTATAAGGGGCTTCATTTCTGAGTCCATTTTTATTCATTAAAACCGAGCATGCGTTTCCCAGGCCAGCCTTGGGCTCACCGTATAATTGTGATGGGTGGTGCTGTCAACTGGACACCCACGAGGATCAGTTCCAGGCCCACCTCAGAGGGATTCTCTCGGTTGCATTCTATGGTACTGGAAGACCCCGCCCAGAAGTGGGTGGGGCCATTCGCCAGGCAGGTGGTCCAGAGCTTGTATAAAGGTGGAGCAGGAGAACATGCAGGCGCAGACTGAGTCCTTGTTCTCTGCTCTTTCAAGCTCCTGCTGACATGACTTCTAAACAGTAACGGGCTGTAACTTTCCTTCCTGAGTCAATTAAACACCCTTCTCCATAAGTTTGCTTCCTGTTAGATACTTTATCACAGCAAGGAGACAAGTCATGAAAGCAACGGGCAAGGATGACCTTCAACTCCTAACCCTAGTCCAAAGTTCTAGAATGACAGGCATGCTCCACCACGTGCAATTTATTAGGGCTGGGAATCAAGCCCAGGGTCTCGTGCATGCTAGACAAGTGCTCTCTTGGCTGGGTTACCTCCACAGTGCCCTTACCTCCATTTTGTGAGCTTTGACTGTCATCAAACAAGATCGATCTGTTCACTTACCCATGCTGAACATTGAGTTTTTTACTTCTAAGACAGCAACACTCTATCTGTCCGGTAAAGTTATGGGTGTCCAGTGAAGCCACATAAGGTGCCGCATCTTGAATCTTCACACTAAATGTTGGATTGAAATGTTAGAACAATACGTGTTGCCTGCACATCCTAAGTAATGAGTGATGTAAGGCATAAGATCAAAGAATGCTAAGTGTATAAAGGACATTGAGATCTGAATGACTTAACCAGGCAGGGCCTAAGGGTCAGGAGAATTTATAGAGAAGAATTCAATTTGTAAGAAGAGGCTGAATGATTCCAAAGATTTTCTAGGTACTTACTGAATTGCTTATCTTGATATATTTTAAGCACCAACAAGAAGGGAAATTTCTCAAAGATTAATTTTCACAATCAATAAAATGTGGCTAATAATAACAACTGCACAGTCATTTATTCAATGAAATACAGTATGTGCTTCAGTTCGTGCAGGACTTATGATTCATAAATGCTCAACAAACCAAAGCTGTGATTGGTACAGATTATTCTAAAAGGTAGAAAATGTCTGAATCCAGCAATATAAAAACCAAGTCCTTCATCTCTCTTGGTCTCTGAGAAAGAAGCAGATGACAGAAGATTCTCCAAGCCCTTCCGAACCACAGTCCTTTGGCCTCTCTGTGACATGGCTAGCCTTGGAATGGGGAGATTCTTGATGTTCTAATGAGCAACAAGAATCAACAAGACTCTCCCTCCATCAAGTGCCACCTCTCGGGAAGGTGTCAGGTCAGACGTGTCTGTTGAGGTCACAAAATGTGGGTTGACAAGTCTGGCCTTGGGCAGGAAACCTGACTCCTCAGATTCTGTTTGGGCATGAACAGAAAATTGATGCTAAAGCTTCAGACTTGCTACTGGGAGCAGAACAAGTCCTTGGAAAACACCTAGAACTGTTCATGGCGCAGAAGAGCATTGAATGTTCTTCACATATTTGTTACCCCTGTATGTCATATTTCTTCAAGCTCATGGACCACTGTTGCTGGATGCAAGATATACTATGCAATCTATCTGTTATCTATCACCTATCATCTATCCATCTATCACCTACCTATCTATCTCTATCTATCTATCTATCTGTTACCTATCATCTATCCATCTATCTATCTATCTATCTATCTATCTATCTATCTGTTATCTATCATCTATCCATCTATCTACCTATCTACCTATCTACCTATCTATCTATCTATCTATCCATCCATCCATCCATCCATCCATCCATCCATCTATCCGTCCGTCTGTCTGTCCGTCCGTCTGTCCATCCATCCATCTGTCCATCTATCTGTCTATCTATAAATAATCTATAGATCTACTTTTCTATCTATATACCATGTATCAATCATCTGTCTATCATTTATCATCTAGTTCTATCAGCCATCTGTCATTCACCTCTATTATCTATCTATCTATCTATCTATCTATCTATCTATCTATCTACCTACCTGTCTGTCTATCTATCCATCATCTCTCCATTTAATATGTGTGCGCATGCACTTTCATGTGTGTGAATGCAGGTACATGTTAAGGTCACAGAATAGTCTCAAGTGTTCAGCCCTGCCCTTCTACTTTGCTAGAAACAAGCTCTTTGCTGCTACTGTGTTGTGTGCACTAGGCTAGTTGACCCTTGGGCATCTCTGTCTTCATCTTCCTGTAGCAGCACTTGGGATTACTGATGCTCTGACTGTGCACCTGGCTCTGGGGACTCAAACCCCAGCCATCCTGCTTGCCCAGTGGAGCCAACTCTTTAACCCTTGTAAGTATTTCTATCAAAGTCACATGGGGACAAGGTTTTTGCTCATCGCACTGAAAGGAAGTTTGCTTTTCATTTCTGTCTGGAAACAGGTTACAATGAAAACTAATCAGGCAAAAACCATGGCTGACACACTGACTTCCACACACAGCAGTTTCAGGGACACTAGAGATGCAGTGTGTTTGCTCCCTGCACCTGTAGTGTGCACAGTGAAAGCATGTGACTATCTATCATGTAGCTTTCAACATCAATTGACACAGACAAATCAATCCAGTTCACCCTCACTTCTAACCTCTCACCCTCGGCTCAGGAAGCTCGGAGGTCAGAAAAGTCTGAGGAAGAGGAGCAGAGAAGTGTGGGAAGTGAGCTACTTACAGTCCTGACTCCATTAGCCGCTAAGATGAGAGCCTGACATTCTTCAAAGACAGACAGGGGCAGAGGTGAGAAGCCAGCCTACCAGGGAGATATCAGAGCAGCTGAAACTGCGATTCCAACTTAGATATGCACCTTGCTTGCCAAGATAGCTCTGTCTGCGATATCTTGGGAAGAAGCAACGCTGTGGATTGATGGGCCAGACGCGGGGTTGTGGATTTAGAAACAGTCCATCCGGCCTGTCTGCCCCAGACTTTGGTGAAAGTCTTTCTTGAACTGAGTATCAGACGGTAGTTAAAAGTGGCTGAAGTTGGAGCCAAAAGTTTCCAATTTGGAAGCTAGAGGCCGCCTGGATTCTTACTCAGCGCTTCGCCCTTTGCCCACAGCCAACTTCATACGCAGTTTTTGACTTCTTTTTATACCTTGCAATATTTGAAAGTTGCTTTGAAGATAAAAATCAGGAAATGACTATTGTTCTTTTCTCCTGCCTTGGCTAGAACAGATCTTCACATATAACACCACATTCATGGCGTGTCTCCAAATTTGATCAGTCAAATTAGCAATGCTGAAACCAGGACTCGTGAGTAGAGATGGTAAAATCATTCCACATGAATGGACGCCATCTTGGTCACTAGGGAAAGTCATGAGCTTTAGCATGAGGTTGACCTGCATTCAGGTTCATGGTGAATCACGTTCTGCCACAAGACTGCAGCAAGCTGTTTTGGGCTAATGAGCTCATCTTCAGGGTCATTCCATGTCCAAACCCTGGCTTCTTCTCTCAAGAAGAGGGGACATGATAGCACATGCTTTATAAAACATCATAGCACATGCATTATAAAACAGCGACAGCATCACTTAAACTACCCATCCCTCCATAAAGCTAAGCTTGGGGTGGAGAGATGGTTCAGGGGTGAAAGCATTTGCCTCACAACAAAAGGACTTAAGTTCAAATCCCCAAATCCCACATAAAAGTATTAGGTAGAAATGGCAGCAGCTGCAATTCTTGCCCTGGAAGGCAGAGACTGGGAATCCCCAGAGCAAAGCAGGAGGAGGAAGAGCATCCAGGATGATGCCAATGCCACCCTTCGGATCCCAAGGGCTCATGCACTCAAGTGCCCTTTTGTACACATGTGTACACACACACACATACACACATTCATACATGCATTCACATGTGCATGCAAAATAAATTAATAAGGGCAAATTCCTCAGCATGTTTGGGAAGATTTGCTGCCAGTCATGGTTAACAGTTCTTAGCAGAGTTTCTGCCATCTATCAGTCCCTCACGGAACAGGGGCTATTCACAGGGGCTATTTGTTTTGTTTGTTTGTTTTGAAACGGGTCTCACATTCCCCAGTCTGGCCTTGAGCTCCGTAGGCTTCCAGGAATGACACTCGATTCCTGACCTCGCTCTATCCACCTGCTGGGATGACACTCGTATGTCACCATACCCGGCTTATCCAGTACTTGGAACTGAACCTAGGGTTGTGCTTTCGAGACAAGCCTCCAACCTGCTAAGTGATACTCCAAGCCCCTCAATTTTATTCCGAGTGGGCATTTTTACTTCCATGTTGACAAAATCCAAATAAATTCTCCAGGCTTTCCGTGTACACTGCTTCTTTGCCTACCATGTTAAGGGTGAAAGAGTGAATTACCTTTTTTTTTTTTTTTTGATTCTTTGATCATGTCCTTCCAAACTTTCAAATTGAAAACATTAAGATAATCCACTTAACTTGTGCTAAAATATCTATGGTTATTCGAAGGGTCACAGAATTCTTATGGAATAGTTACAGAGTCTTGGTGACTTCTTTTGGCACCCGCACAACCTAATACCTAACTAAAGCGACTTAAAGGGGAAAGAATTTATTTTGGTCCATGATGTCAGAGGGTTCAGGTCAAGCTCACGTGACCCCATGCACTTGGGCAAGAACATCAGGGGAGCGGGAAGAGGAGACTTGGTCACTGCTAGATGACCTGGAAGTGGAAAACACTAGGTGTACCAGGCCAGTCTTGAAGCTCCTGGCAATCCTCCTGCCTCAGTCTACAGATAGAGAGAAGGCCCCACACCTCGCGTGAGGTGATCATTTGCACATCTGTGGATCTTCTGCTGTGTACACGCCACATGGTGCTCATACAACCTTGAGGCTGTACAGGGGCTCAGGCCCCCTGGAGGATGGTGGGCACGGCTGCAGCTCTGAGTGCTGTCAGCTGGCTCCACGGGTGGTCTTCAGAGCCGGGACCTCAGGAAGCCATGGCTCAGAGATCAGAAGTGAGGTGGGATGGGGACATGCAGCCTTGCGGCAGGATCAGAAGGCTGCAGGGTGGCGGCAGCAAGAGATGGCTGAGCTGACCAATGGACATGTCTCCTCCGGCCGCAAGCAAACGCCAGGACAGCACTAGGCTCCCAGAGCACAGCGGCAGGCAGCTGTCCCCAGAGCTGCCCCTCCTGAGTCGACTTCAGCAATGGATAGCTCAGTAGGAAGAGAAGGATTGTTCTCTGAGTGGTGTTTGAATCCAGGCTTAGAGACGCAGGTGCTCCATCCCCAGTCTCTTCCATAGGACCACCCCAGGGTGAGAGGTGGGCAGAGGGAGGGCTCTACTGCGGACGTCAGCGCCTGCATGTTGAGGGCTGGGGATTCCCAGTGTCAACACGGCTGGGGTTCAGCAGCAAGGAACACCCGCCAGGCCCCCCGGCAGGCATAGCCCCCAGTAGTTCTCTCCCCCCGGCAGGCATAGCCCCCAGTAGTTCTCTCCCCCCGGCAGGCATAGCCCCCAGTAGTTCTCTCCCCCCGGCAGGCATAGCCCCCAGTAGTTCTCTCCCCCCGGCAGGCATAGCCCCCAGTAGTTCTCTCCCCCGGCAGGCATAGCCCCCAGTAGTTCTCTCCCCCCGGCAGGCATAGCCCCCAGTAGTTCTCTAGAAAGATCAACACGATATTCTTAACAGGACTCCAACCACTGACCACACGTGCTACCTGATTTTCCAGACACGGCCAGGCCCGGCGTGGGGGCACACGCATGGAATCCCTACACTCAGGAGGGAGGCTGAGGCAGGAGGACTGCTGAAGACACACCGACCCCGGGCATGGCGGCCCACCTGCAGTCTAAGTACTAGAGAGCTGAGGCAGGAGAATTATCCGAGTTCCAGGTCATCTGACCTACTAGCACGACTGTGGCAATGCAAGCAAGTGAAGGAGAGACACGTGCCACTCACACGACCCCCTCGAGGTCAGGGAACAAGAGCTAGCAGCCAGTCTCCTGCCATCCCAGGACTTCTAGCCTTTACAACACACCAGGCTTTGGGTATCTGTTTCACATATTTTTTAAAAAAATTCTTTTGGAACTACTAATTTGTGGACAGCAAACTTCTGGTTTGGGAAGGACATATAATTGGTCAGTTCACAAACTGGAGAATTTAAAGCAGAGAGAAAAATCCCCTGAAGACAGGAGTGGGAAGAAATGCACCCCCATTTCCTGTTCAGCCCATATCTCAGGCAAACCTCCGGCTCCCCAGCATCCAGGCCTGGCACACGCCGGCTGTGTCTCCAAGCTGTCTTCAGGACGATACTCAGGAGGGAAACAGAGCAAGGGTGTCCTTGGGGGGGAGGGGGAGCTGAAGAGGTTGCCAAGTTGGGGAGGTCTGGTGGTGGAAGCTTTCTATTGCTCCCAGGTCAGAATTACTGTGCTACCTCACAGCTAATGAATGAGAGAACTCTATGGCCAAAGATTCCAGTATTTTCATGCACCAGAAAAAACTTAGATTCGTTATTCTCCTCCAAGTCATGATAAAACTTCTGTGTTTCATTTTTTAAGTGTGGTAAACTGTACTACATCTGTGTGTGTGTGTGTGTGTGTGTGTGTGTGCGCGCGCGTGCACATGCACGCACATATGTGTATGATATAATTTGTCTTGCACCCATCTTAAAGTGTGTATTAATGGCACTAGGTATGCTCACATTGCTGCACAACCATCCCTACTATTTGCCTCCAGAACTTTCCCATAACCCCACTGAAAGGCTGGCCCCTATAAACAGGGACTGAAGAGCTACCAATCCCCCATCCCTTATTAACTCACCCCTTGCACGAAATTATTGAATTGTTTTGCCATTCACCTAAGAACTCATAACATGCTCTGCCACAGCCTGAGACAGATGGAACTCTTGAGAGAATAAAGCAACAGAGAAGGGACACTTGTGGCGGTGAGGGGGGCGGGCAGTTGTTCAACCCCCCCCCCCATCCCCTTTTGGAAACCACTTCTAGAGTTTCTTCTTCCCAGCTAGTGTGCAAACCCACCAAGGAGGCTGGGGCTCCCCCTACAGTCCAGTGAGCTCATTGCAGCGATGTGGGCAAAAATCACAAGCAAAAGGCTCAACAGTGGAGGAAACAGACAGGAAAAAGAAGGGGCACCATTTGAGAATTGCTTGGGGAGCTGCTGTGAACAAGCTCCCTGCAAGAGCCCCTCTTCTTTTCCTTGCCTCACACTGGCTGGAATTTCATAATCCTGCCAACGCACAATCCCAGGTTATTTCCCAGACTGTGTGGGGTAATCAACGCCGACGCTTTCCTAAACAAGGCTGTTCTCCAACCCGGTTGGAACTAACTTGTCAACAAGGGACCGCTGCTCTCCCAGAAGGACAGACGTCAAATGAAATGTGAAGCTCAAGCTCTGACTACCTCTGGTCCCAGAGGCTCGTTTGGACCTTTTCACAGGATGGATACATCCCCATGTCTACATTAACCGTCCTTGCTGGCTAAGTCCCGTCTCCAGTAATTACCTTCTCCCTTGCCCACCACCTCTCCCTTCCCAGACTTGGTTCTTTCTTGTGTCCTCTCTCACATTTCAGTTTTGTGGCATTTTACTCTTGACACAGTGTTTTCCTGAGGAGATCTTGCCTTTCAAGGAGATTTTACAAATTCTACCCCCCCCCAAGAGTTATAGAACAAGGCAGAGGCCATGGAGAAAAATTGTCCAGAGCAGAACCTTCCAGAATTCAAGGTCTCCTGAGATCCCCTGATCCAGTCCCCTACACTTGGGTAGGCACGCAGTTAAACTGCAGGTGTTATTTATTGATTCCTTGGCATAAGCTTCTGTAGCACCCAAGAGTTTCATAGTTCCTTTGGCAATTGAACATTGCAGATAAAACTCGTCATTCTTGGGTGGTATTCAGTCACTCCTTGGGTGGTACTCACTCAGTCACCTCATGCTCTTTGTGCCACTGGCAAGTGATATCATATCCAGTTCCCAGAGTTAAGAGCTGGGTTTTATTTTGTGATAAATGTATTACATGTATTTTTGTTATTGGGATTTTTAAAAATCACAATAGTCACCAAGGGTACAACCCTCAAACTGGACTGTTATATTACCCCAGAGCTCAGGGAATCTCAAAGAAAAGGGGGAGGAAGAGCGGCAGAGATAGATGGTAGGGAGAAGGGTGCATTGGTGCAGTGACCCCAACTATGATGAAGCGAGCATCCTATAGAACAATCTGGAAAACGATGGAATACTCAGAAACCTGTTACAACACAAAGATACCAAGGCTGAAGAGCAAGAGCCCTGGCCTTCAGGAAGCTTTTGGTCTAATATAGGAAGAAGGGCTACATTCTCCTTCATCTCCGTGAGCTTCATCTCCGGAAACACACACCTAGCATTTGTAGTGGGTGACCAATAAAAATAAGAACTCAAAACAGGCAAAGGAAAACCCTACCTAAGGACACAGAGGACATTACCGCACAGGTTTTGCAATTGATTCCAGTTGCGAAAAGTGGTTTTGATTCGATAGGCAGTGAAGGATGCAAGAGGTATAAGAGCTATTTATTGGAGCTGTTTTTCATCATTTTGTTTAAGCATATGCATAAAATTACAACATGTATGTATGTGGCTCCAGCCACCCCTGGGAAAAGCTGGCTGATGGGAAAGCTGCTGTGTCATTTTGTTGGATAGAGAGACAGTGGAGTTGTGTCCTGTCCATTGAGCAGCGCCGCCCTGGTGGTGGGGGGGGCACCAAGAAAGAAGAAGCCTGGCGCAGCTTGGTCTACTTCGTATCCACCATGCCCCTGCTGGGCATGGTCCTTGGCACTTATTAGCTGAATGGCAGCATTGGGAAGACCCCTAGACAGACTCGCCCTGCCCAAGGTGGGGTTGAGGACATCATTCAGGATTCATCAGAAAATACAGGATTCTGGTGATAGGTTGGAGACTGATCTAGAAGGCTTTGGAGTGCTGAGCCCTACTGACCTTTACAACCATAGGGTATGAGACCCAGTGTCATAGTTAGGTATGGGTGTCGTCTTGATGGCTTAGGGTTCGAGCTCTGGGCACATTTGTTGAGATTTGGTAATTGAGTTAAGCCCAGAGCAAACCCACAGGGAATCATCTAGCGGATGGGGAAGGCTCAGCCCACGGCGGGCAGGACTAGGCCCCCAGCAAGTGGATAAAATGGAGGGCGCTGTTTGAGAAAGGAGGCATCCTTGTGTACACTTGGCCAGACATGCTGGTCTGGCAAGTGAGGATCGTCCCTCTCTCAACCGTGATGTGAAGATGGTGTGGCCAGTGCCCTCAGGTCTAGTGTTGGTGTGCACTCTCCTGTCAAGCTGGACTAAGAACTGTGACTGGACAATAATTGTAAGAGAAAATAAATCCCTTGTACCCTTAAGCTATTTGATAGTGATTTTATCAGCAACCATGCAGGCTAATGACCACACCCAGCAATGTGCTCCTGAAAAACACCATTGGAAGAGCTGTGTGATAGAGTCATGACATGCTGGGAGGAGAAAGTCAAGACTTGACTGTTTGCTGTCTGGCTGGCAAGGAAGGGGGGCAGAGTAGCCAGAGGAGCAAAGGAAGTCTGTGAACTGGACACTTGGTCAGAAATATCCAGCAGGACATGTCACCAGATTGAGGGGAGAGCAGCAAAGCAAAAACCATGTTGAACTAATTGGCATTTGACATTAAAAGGATCCATAAGTCCACTCTGCTTATTGACTTATCTGCTCCTTTAGTCTCAGTCATTGCTAATGGAGAATTCTTTAAAACCAAACAGTTCTAGGGCTGGAAACATGGTTCAATAGTTAAAGCCTTTGCCTCACAGGCAAAAAAAAAAACCCAAAAACCTAAGTTCAGATCCCCATATCCCATGTAAAAATGCCTGGTGGATACGGCAGAGGCCTACACTTCTGGAAGACAAAGCCAGAGAAACCCCATTGCAAAACAATAAGAAGGAAATGTCGCCCTTGGGCCTTCACAGGCACTCACACTCAAATTCCCTCTTGTACATACACACCCACACACATTAGACCCACTGACATCCAAGGCACATGCACATGCATGTAAAAATTGGGGGAAAAAACTAAGCAATTCTAATGTACTAGCAAAGTCTCACCCGACCTCCTATTTTTTTTACTTTAGCATGTGAAGATGTTTCACCTTCAAACTTTTAATTACCTTCCTCCTTTGAGGATTCATGTGGCCATCCCACTAAAGAGCAGCATCTAAACCCTCATTGGGAGATTCTCTCCACATCCTCTTCCCCTATGGTCTTTTTGAGAGAAAACTGACATGATCCCTTATGGGTAAGAATTATGTCTTAGTCCCCACTTTCAATCCAAGGCAGATATGCATGAAAATTATGAAGTATGAAGGAATGGATGGATGAGTGAGTGGAAGGGTGAATGGATGGATGGATAGATGGATGGATGGATGGATGCATACATGCATAAATGAATGGATAATGTGATGGCAGATGACATCATTCTGTGGATTACATCTTACTGGCATAAAGATGCATAAAGACTAGAGACTTCTATTTTATTTTTACCTTTCCTAAAGATCCTTTAAGAAGCTTGTATGACCTCTTCACTTTCGTTCTCCTAGAGCATGGCTGCTACTTGCTATTCAGCTCTCCCCATCTGAAGTGGGGAAGTTCATTTGCAGGCTGAAGAATCAATCCCATCACCCTCCTCTCTGAGAGCTAGAACACCCACTGCTAAAAGCATTCACATGCCATCAGCAGCATCAGCTCAGAGTGTCTAGGCCAGGGCCCTAGAACGAGTTAACAAGCATTGGCACATTTGCTAAGCTTAAAGGAATACTCTATTATTGTGGGGCAATTGGTAAAGAACTTATTAATTAAGGATATAAGATAGAGAAAAATCTCCCAGGAGGCAAAAAGCCATTACAGAGACATTGTGGATCCAATCTAGCAGTTAATGGAATACTCAGAAGTCTTTAAAAAAAAAGAAGGGGTCAACTTTCAAAAGAATAAGTATTATCAAGATGGTGGTATTAAAGATTGGGGGAACCTTACCAAAAAACAGGTAAGTTTGAAAAGAAAACAAATGATCTTATAGACATTTATTTTGGTACATTCCATCTCTTTCATTACCACATTTCTATACCCTAAACACATGCCCACACCACCACAAAGCCCAAAAGTAAATTGAGATAGAAATTGAAATCAAAGAAGTGTTGAAAATGAGAATTAATAGTACATTTGCTTGTGTTCTGAGACATGGCCATCAGAAATAAAATAAATAACTCATTTCAAATGCCCGTGAGATGTTTGCTTAAGAAATAACTACCAAATTAACAAGAAATGCCAAACTCTCCCTCTACTTCCTTCTTAAAGGGTAAATCATCCCCCCTGGTGATTAGCTTACCATACTAGAATGATAATGTGTTTCACAGAGGGATTTGCTGAGATTGGGACGACTTAGGAGTCGACTCCTCTGGACAGGGTTGAGATCTCACATGCGAGTTCTATCCTGGTATTTACCTTCAGAAGGTCCAGATAACCCCAGCATGGAAGTTATCCCATCCCATCCATCATTAGAAGCCTTGGTTATATGACTGTAATAGTTCCCAGTTGACCCCTTCTGATCCTTTCATTGGTGAGACCAAACCAGACCGGAGACATATCTCCATCAGAAGAAAGCCATGTTTAAGTCTGGCAGCAACAACAGAGCCCAGAGATATTTGCTTCTTGACTTTGGAATTCAAATCTAACCTAGCCAGGTCTTCTGTGCACAGATGGTGTGTTCGTAAGTTCAACTGGTGACGTGTGTATGCAGTGAACTTGGGGAGGAGGAGTATTTAAATTGATCAATGGAGACGGTCAGGTGGGGAGAGCATCTCAGTTTGCCTTAGAGCCCGCCAGCACTGCCTGGCTCTGCTTTCAGGACGTATCACTGACAGTTTCCAAGTCTCCTCTAAGAAAGGAGTTAGGACAATATGAGTAAATCAAAGAGGATGAGACATGCCAAAGCACTTGTCAGCAGAGAGGTTAAAGATGAGGATGACGATGATGATGATGACTGAGGAGAAGAAAGAGTAGGAGGTAGAAGGAAGAGAAAAATAATTAGCTCAAGGCAATTCCCTCCACCTATCTTAAAAGCAACCGTTGAAGCTTGGAGACCAATAATGATAAGCATGGAAGATGAAAAGACTCTTTGAGAAGCTTCCACAGGACTGTGTACTTAGGATTGGTTGCATGCAAAATACTGGGAAACAGAAAACACAGTTTCCCTTGGTTTCTAGAAAAACCCAGACCATAATAATACAGGCTCAGAACACATTCCACACTTTAGCCTCCTCTTGTCTTATTCCAACTTCCTCTGTCTATTTTGGAGCTCATCATCGTATGTGTGCGTGTGTGCTTGCATGTGTGTGTGTGTGTGAGCTCACAAGTATATAAGTACGCGCATGTACAGGTGCATGGGTGTTCCTGTGTGTGTGTGTGTGTATGTGTGTGTGCATGTGTGTGTGTGTGTGTGAGCTCACAAATATATAAGTACACGCATGTACAAGTACATGGGTGTCCATGGGTATGTGTGAGTGTATGTGTGTGTGTGAGCTCACAAGTATATAAGTACACACATGCACAGGTGCATGGGTGTCCATGTGTATGTGCGTGCGTGTGTGTGTGTGTGTGTGAGCTCACAAGTATACAGGTACACACATGTACAGGTGCATGGGTGTCCATGTGTATGTGTGAGTGTATGTTTGTGTGTGAGCTCACAAGTATATAAGTACACACATGTACAGGTGCATGGGTGTCCCTGTGCGTGTGTGGAGGCCAGAGAATGACGTCAGGTGCCATCCTGCCTTGGGTTGTTTGGTTTGGTTTTGCTGTGTTGGAAACAAGGCCTCTCACCAGCTTAGAGCTTGCCAAGTGGGCTGGGCCAGCTTGCCGGCAAGCTCCAAGGATCTGCCTGGCTTTGGCTGAGGTGGCTTCTGAGGGGTGGAACCCCAGCAAGCAGCTCAGGGACGGAGCTATCACCCCTGCCCTCAGCAACCTTTTCGACCTCCAACTTATTTGATGGACGGAATTCTTGAGTATCACTCTAGCGGATGAAAGAGAGATGCTAAATGGAAATTGGATGATTCAGGTTTCTTTCTGTGGTCTCCCTTCTGATACTACAAGAAAGGTCTCCTAAACACATGCGCACATCTGAAGCTTCCTCCTCCTGTCTCCACACCCAGTTTGACCTTCATCCTTCTCTCCAGTGTCCTCAGCTTTACCCAGTGCTGGGGTCCCCAGACCCATTTTCACATTGTTTTTGTTGGTGCTCAGCAGGGTCCTTGCTGTATCAGATACCAGAATTTCACAGATGCACCTCCCAGCACTGCACTTGAAAAGAAATTTTCACTCCTAGCAGTACTTGTGATTACTGGGTTACAGGTATTTGAACTCAGATCCTCAGGCTTTCACAGCAGGCCCCTTGCACACTGAGTCACGCTCCCTGGCACACTGAGCCACGCTCCCTGGCACACTGAGCCACGCTCCCTGGCACACTGAGCCATGCTCCCTCGCACACTGAGCCACGCTCCCTGGCACAATGAGCCACGTTCCCTCGCACACTGAGCCATCTTCCAATCCTCTGTCTGGCTATTTACCTTCCACCTTTCTTGTCAGCAACAGAGCTGATACTCCTCTATCGCTGTCATTTCCTCGCTGGGAGAGGTTGAAGGTCAAGGGTACAGCGCTTCATAGCCCTTCCCGGAATGAAGTGGTGTCTGTCACCCCCTATCTGCAATTGAGTCTTACTTAGCACGTGAATTGCTGTAGTCAATGGGATTTTAACAATCACAACACAGACACTGATTCAAAGAGTGCTGGTGGTCTTGGGGGTGGTCTTCTCTTGTTGGAGACGTAAGCTTACGGCCGCCACCCAGAAAAGTGAAAAGCAGCCTTCCTAAAATACCGAGTGAAGGAAAACCTCGTGACTTGACTACAGCCCATCCAACTGCTAGATGTAGATGTGGGAGTGAGGACTTTCTAGCCCTCTGACCCCCAGCATATCTGCTAGCTGACTGCAGACATCTGAATCGTAGCAAGCGCCCATCACTGAGCTATAATCCCAACCCCATATTCACTTTTTGACCTAAGAGGCACACAGAAATATGTGAAATCATTAATTTGATGTTCATTTTTTCTAACCCAGAGTTAGAAAATACAGTGCACTACCACCCATTATTTTTGATTTATGATTTAATTTTAAATTTATGATTTAGATTCCTGAAAACTCTACAAAGGAGTTAGATCCAAAGCAATGACTTTGTAACTGTTTTTATGTCCCCAATAATGACACAGTATATCGTGTGTCTTCTGACTGAGAGCACGTTATACCTCTTAACGTAGTTAAGCTAGGCACTGAACTTTTAATTTAAATTAAATGATTGTCTCTTTCCCACTAATTACCTTTCAGTAGCTCAGTTATAGGGCTACAGTATCCTCGCACTCTGCATGTTCAGTTTATGTTTGCTTTCTGCTTGCCTTGCCTGCGGCCCTTGTTCCATGGTTGTGGAGTTTTTCCTAGGAAGGAAGGAACAAACATTTACTTGCCAAGACGGACCAAAGTAGCAATTCTGCAAATGTCCAACTCTGTGAACCAGTAAGTTATTGGTACAACTTATAAAAGTATGGGTGAGGGGTTATTGCAGGAGCATGGGGGATGGGTTATTGCAGGAGCATGGTGAGGAGTTGCTACGGGAGCATGGTAACAGGTTATTACAGAAGCATGATGAGGGATTTTCACAGGACCATAGTCGAGGGTCACTACAGGAGCATGATGAGCAGTTACTATAGGAGCATGATGAGGGGTCACTACAGGAACATGGTATCAAAAGCAACCACATAATGAAAACCCATCCCCAGCCTGGGGGGGGGGGGTGACTACTAGTGACCACTGCATCCCAAAAGCTCTCTGCCCAAATGCTTGGGTGTATCTTTTTCCCAGAAGTTCCTGTAGCTTGCAGAACATTAGGGAGGAGTCTCATGAGCCTTTGTCAGGATGTCCAGATACTGTGAGTTGGACTAACCCTCGGGGATGGTGATATAGATACTCTTCATGTTAGTGTTATAACTACAGGACTCAGTAGTTATAACACTTGCTTATAATTCTCTGTTACAGTTCAGCACATGGCTGGAATATTCTCACTCACATAGGGAGCCAGAGGACCTGACCACACCATATCCACATATCTCAGCTTCGAGAGAGGATATGGTGTGGCATATGCACGTATGTCAGCTTCGAGAGAGGATATGGTGTGGCATATGCACGTATGTCAGCTTCGAGAGAGGATATGGTGTGGCATATCCACAGAATCTCAGCTTTGAGAGAGGATATGGTGTGGCATATGCACGTATCTCAGCTTTGAGAGAGGATATGGTGTGGCATATGCACGTATCTCAGCTTCGAGAGAGGACCTGGCCACATCCACAGAACAAGCTGAGAAAGAGACGTACTTTCTCCCTCACCAGCAGGCCTCTATGCCTGTATGCCAAAGTGTTCCAAAACACCAAACCAGGTCTCTCCATCTTATCCATCTGCCCAAAGAATAGTCCCATCCACAATGACTGGATTTTCCTAGGTTGATTAGATAATCTCTCACAGGCTTCCTTGGGACTGGCCTAATTAAATAATTCTTCGTAGGTATATCTAAAAGCTCAGCCTTTGATTGTCAAGTTGACACCTGTCCCTAACTGGCACAGGCAGAATGCTTCATTTTTTTGAGGACATTGCTACATAACAGCCCACCTTGTCACCTCCACCTGACCTTGGTCTCTCTTGTACCCCAGGTTCTGCATGGTTCTTGACTCACTCAGGGACTTGATAAGCATTTGTCACATGGTTCTGACATCGTCTTCCTTACCTATTGGGCAGTGCACTTTGCCTGCACTGTTGCCAATAAATTCACGACCCAACACCTTACGGGTACAAGAGGTTCTAGTTTGACTTACCATTCTTAGTTACCGTTCCTCGTCCAGCGTGGTGGGAGAGCTCATACCAACACCAGGAACCTAGGGAACTGGCCACATCATATCCATATATCCACAGGACCACCAAGAGACAATCCTTACTAGTCAGACTAGCATGTATGGCCAAGAATACAGAAGAAAGCCAACTTCCTTAACCAGTTCCCTCCCTTCTGTTCACCTGCCCAGGGCCTCAGTCCACCCACCTCCTGCAGGTTTGCTGAGATTTAACTCAACTTCTCATTCTTCACAACTATGCCCAGAGTCAAAGTGTTCAGTTTTCAAGTGGACAGCTGTACCTACGATGACCCACACTCTACCCATGCCCCTGGGTCAGGGCAGCCGAAGGAGCTGCCAGTGTCTCAGAACACTGATAAATGGAGGGATAGCTGGGATGGCGAGACGAAGAAGAACTCAGCTTGAGTATGGACGGGACTCAGACAAGTGACCAAAAGCATTTGCTTTCTCTATTCTCACTTACCTTGAGAGAAAAGTAAGGGACCAAGATTCCAGACAGGCCTGGGCTCCGTGGCCAAATCCGGGCTCCATCAAGCAAGAGAGACTGGTTCCTTTTCTCTCAGGTGCCACGCCCAGCATATTATGCATTAAAATGAGTGAGCGTTTTCTTGTGCATACAACCAAATGCATCTATTATAAGCCCCCCCCCCATGTTCCTTAGAAATGATGTCTTGTCCACAAGTTAACATGCTGCCTTAGTCCTTGACTGGCTGGAGGGGTGGACCCCCTGACCACACACCTGCTCCTGCAATGGGGGGAGCAAGAAACGCTAAACCTTCTCTTCATCTGTGATTCTAAGGAGTTGGTGTCTCAGCCTTGAAGGAAGCCCAGCTGCTTCCTGTCTGTGTTGATCAGGAGTCCTACTATCCCTGCTCTGTATTTGACACTGCATCCTGTATGTGTAAGATCTGGGCTTCCCCATCAGAGCAGCCACAGAGCAGCGTGAGATATTGCAGAATAGCGAACATATCTGAAGTCTTCTGGTTATTGTGAGTTAAACTCATCTCATCATATCTTGGCAATGGTCAGTGCAACACTGCCAGTTCACATACCGACCATTTCAAGGAGGCCAAAGACACGAAAGCAAGCACAGCCTCCCCTGATTTTCTTTTGCTCTGTAAAGAGCAGTTCTAAAGAAAACAAATTGCTGCGCCATCCAATTCAGGATGTAAAACTACCCAGAAGAAAAGGAGACAGCCCAGGAATCCCAGCAGGTTGCGCTTACTAAACTGAAATCCCTCCACTTGGGGGGAAAAAAAAAAACATCAAGCTTGCTTGCTTGCTCATTTGTTTGTTGGTTTGTTTGTTTGTTTGTTTGTTTGTTTGTTTGTTTCTCCCAGCTTCCTGTGAATCTGCAACATTCTGATCTAGTCCCCAGCAATCTGCCTCAACCCAAACTCTTGTGGAAATAAAGTGATCGCAGTGTCTGCCCTGGGTGAACCGGCAGAAGCGGATCTGCACAAGGACACGAGAAAAGAGTAAAGGAGATGGAAAATGTCAAATCCTGACCACAGGGAGTTGGTGATCACAGCGGAGCCAGGAAGTCCAACCTGTCGAGAAAGATCCCGCGTGTTCCGTGTTTAATTGTGGCTGCTGGCCGCTGGCCAGTCATGCGTGACAGCGCCCGCATGCCTCCCTGTTTGCTCTCTGCTTCTGCCCAGGCCTGTCGACTTTCACTCCCGCTGATGAACTCTGGGCCCCACATCACAGGGAGGGGAGACTGGGCCAGACAGAGGGTTGGTGGGCTGCAGAAATCTTGTCCAGATGCAAAGCCACTTGAATTGGGTTCGCCCGCAGTATAGACAGATGTCTTTGGAATTTTTGTGTGACTACCTCCAGTCCCAGCCTCCTCTCTCCACTCATGGTCTTGTTTATTTTCCTACAGAGGAGAACAGAGCTAGGCCTCGCCATGCAAACGGGCAGGGCGGCCGTGAGCTGAGGGGTGTCAATGAGCCACCAGCGCCTCGCCCATGCAGTCAATTATCTCTGAGCACGTGCTTGAGGCTGGATAGAGACGTGAATTGCTCTTGACGAGTAAAGGACATTATCTCTCCTGGTGACTCCTGCTCTTTAACCTCTTCATTCAGTCTGCACAAGAGGAAAAGAAAAAAAATCCTGTTTCTATTGAGACGAATTACAAGAAAAATTCCCTCCCGGTCCTGAGACAAAGATGATGCAGTAAGCGACGTGGCGTGGCTAAATCGCTCATTTTCAGTGTGAACTGAGTTTCAATACTCTAAAGTCTCACGCTTGAATCATCCAGAATTCATAATTGAAGAGCATATATATTGTGTTACTCAGATTTTGCATCCCTGCGTCAAAATAAGCAGTTTTGAGGGTGAGGGTACACATTTATTACAGCTCACAGCTACAGAGATTTCAGTCTATGGTCCTTCGTATCTGCTGAGTAAAGTGCAATGTCATGACTGTGGGGACTTGTGGTACAATCTATTCAACTCAAGGTGAGAGAGAGAGAGACAGAGAGAGAGAAACAGAGAGAAAGACAGAGAGAGAGAGAGAGAGACAGAGAGACAGAGAGAGAGAGAATCTTTAAAGGCACATCTCCAAATAGTACCATTAGCTGTCAGTCAAGCATCTGTCAGTCAAGCATTCAATGCATGAGCCTGCGGAAAGAGGTGGGTGGAAACTTTCCATATATATGTGTTGCTACTGCTGTTTGATTTGTTTTGTTGTTATTGTTTGAAATAGAGTCAGGCTGGCCTTGAACTCATGGTGCTCCTATCCATACCCCTTCCTAAGCGCTGGGATTACAGGCATGTGCCACAGCTTAGTTACATTGCATCGCATGCATGTGTCCAACATTCTTCTAATCAACAGTAAAGTTTTGACATTTTAGGCAGATCTGCCTTGGTTTCCCTCTGATAGTCTCCCCCACCCCAGTCATATGTTGTATTGTGTGTGTTATAGTGTTTGTATTATAATGTTATTCTAGGAATGTTTTCAGTACCTTTTTATTATATTGTGATTCCCCCACCCCAGCCCACCCCTGACCCTGACTCAAAAACAAAAGGTCCCAGGAAGGCTAAAGCAGTGAGCAATGCACGTGCGTGTGAAGCCCACTCTCTGGTCAGTCTGCGGTTTGCCCCGTAAGCGATGCTGGGAAGAAGTTAACTTCTTTTTGAGCCTCAATTGCCTCCTATCTGAAAATGCATGGGGATGTAGAGGGGATTAAATGTGCTGCTGTGCACTTAGGAGCCGCCTTTGCAGATGAGCAGAGGACTTTGCCCAGGGAAGGAGCAGCGTCTCTGATCTACCGATGTCCATGAACTCAGGGATGGAGCGCTGCAGTAAAGTGCCAGGCCCGGATTGGAATGTGGATGCTCTGACCGCTTAACTTAGGTTTGGGGTTAGGTTTTAAATGTAGAAATAAGGGCCAGTCAGCAAGACAAGCCTGGGGATCCAGGTTCAATGCCCGGAGCCCACCAGGTGGAAAGACTGAATGGCTTCTGAAGGCGCCCTCTGACCTCCAAAGGCACAATCATGCATACCTGCTTCTTCCTCTTGCTCTCTCAAATAAATACTCTCACTTTCAACTATTAGGTGTACTTAGGCTGGGGAGATACTCAGTGGGTAAAGCACATGAGGACCTGAATTCAAATACCCATCACTCCCATGAACGCTTATGGTTCTAATGCTGGGGAGGTGGGGAAGGAGATTGCCAAGGATTTGCTGGTCAGCTAGTCTAACCGTCAGAGATCCCCAGTAAGAACTGTGATGGAGAATGACGGAGGAGGACTCCCAAAGTTGACCTCTTGTTTCCATGTGAACGTGCATACGTGTGCTTGTGTACCGCATTCACAAACACACATGTACGCATACAAACACACATATACGCACATGGGCATGTGCACCCCCACATACAAACATACATGTACAGGAACATGTAGACACATGTATCCATACACATACACACATGTACATATATACGTAGTAGAGATATTTATTCTTGCCTGACAGGGTTATTTGAGAAGCAGATGACCACATGTATAAGACATCTGACACACAGCAAATATTCAAAAGTAACAAGTATTTCTCAGTTCCTAGCATATGTATGTAGAACAAAAATTCAGAAATAAGATTATGGTTTTGAGAATTTGCTCGACCATGGTAGATATTTGGTTGCTATTAATTGCCAATTTGATGTAAGCTATATTAAAGAATTAGACATTTTCTCAGGGACTACCAAAAAAAGAATAGTCTCCCATTCTCTACAGTAAGAGTAATTTCCTGGTTATTTCAACGGTGCCTTCTCTGTACTAAAGGAACTGCTAACCAATCAATAAAGGTTAAGAGAACGTAGAAATCATCTGAAATTCTGCCATCTGGTGATAATTGCTTTATAATATTGAGTAACCATCTTCTGAACACATTTGGTTCTGCACGTATATTGCAAATGAGATGCTACTTCAATTATAGCTGGAATTTCTATCTGTGCCACTTTTAAAATGCAAGGTTTTCCCCTCTCTTTTAATTTTAGCTTCCCAAAAGGCATAAGTGTTGGTCTCTGTGTGGGAAAGATTGACTTGCTGCTCATGAAACCCTGTTTCCTTCCTTTCTGGACACCCAGTTAACTACATTACCCACCTACCCCTGTGTGTTGCGAGAATCATTGGACTGTTTCCAGCCACTGTACTGTTTCTGGTGTAGTCCCTACATCCACCCGCGTGTGGTTTTCTTAGTCTTTCTCCATTGGCTTTGGTTTGGTTTGAACGTTCTTGAGACAAGGTCTCACCTTGTGGCCCAGGCTAGCCTGAACCTTGCTCTGTAGCTTAGGCTAGCCTAAAACTCACAAGCCTCCTGCCCTACCCACTCAGGCATCACAGGTAGGTACCACCTCGCCCTCTCCTCCAAGTTCAATGCGGTTAAATACAGTGACATGGGAATTTTGTGTCAGTCTTCATTTAGTAGAAAATAATGAAAAAGAATTTCCCTTCCTGACTATCAGAAGCCATGCACGCTACATGAGTAGCAGCTAGATGTCTATGAACTTAAGTTCCTGAAGTCACGGGGTTTTGTCTTCCATAGTTCTATCGTCTCAGTTAATGCTTTTATTCTGTCATCTTCCTCTTCCTCTCTCTCTGCCCCTCTTCTTCCTCCCCCTCCTCTGTCTAGGCCTTGCCTGCTTATGAACACCAGGAGCTACACGCTCTAAATGGAGCTACTTCCAGCTTCAGAACTGGAGCTGACTGGAGCAACGGACGCACAAAAGATGTTCTCTTCTTAGAACCACACACACAATTTTTCTCCAGTGAGTTTTTGCAGCTATTGCTTCCACTGAGCTGTTAGCAATGGAAACCATCACAAGTAATATTTTTCTCTGTTGCTCATAATAGAACTGAGATTTGAGCTCAAATGTTCTAGACACCCACTGGCCTCTATCTGCTTATCACTGCATGAATCTCTTTCTCTCCATCGTTTTCAATTTGTTGTTTTAGCTGGAATGTACCTTGCCCTTATAAATTATTTACTACTACTAACATTTTCTTCTGATCTTTAGCAGGGTGGCCCTATAAGTCTCTGTGGGTAATTCTCTAACATGTTTACCAATCTGTCGTCTCAGTTCATTATGGGCAACCCGATGTCTGCGTGGCATTTACAAAGAGGCATTTGGTTCCTCCTGCCACCCTGGACCATCCCTTTCTAGAGAAGGGGGATTAATAAATGTTTTAAATGTGAACACACCTTTGTTAGGAATCTATTGAAGTATTGTTAGGAATCTATTGAAGTAAGGACAGGGAGTTATCTTCTCTTAGGGTTTTATGCTTTTACAGCCACCAAGTCTTTCTGAGTATAGATTTAAACTACCCTCTTGTCTGGTAAGAGGGAAATTCAATTTGTATGCTCATTTGGTTTGGGGACACAAATGTGACAGCTTTGTCAAGGGTGAGAACAGTTTGCTTCAAGTAACCAACTCTGACAACTGGGACTTCATCAGCCACTATAGCCTTGGGAGAGAATCAGCCTGTGGTAAGAATATAGAGATGGCAGAATCGGAGATGGAACTTTCTAGAAGGCAGGGACATTTGGGCATATCCAGGGCATATATGCAAACATACAAACACCCAGAGCTCTTTAAAGCAGTGCACAAAGCAGAAAGCTGGAGTTGAATCTCGGCACATGGATTTATGAAAGAAATGTCCATGTCAGATGTATGCTCAGTAAAGCACAATGCACTGAGAAGACGCAACTTCTCTGGGAATGTATACCATATGCAGTCCAGGGGAAACACTGAGAACAGCCTGTAGATATTTTCTTCCTGTGCTCTCGTGACAACATCCTGCCCAGCAGCATATCTAGAGAGAATCTGGTCAGAATAACACTGCGAGTGAGAGAGAGAGTCCCTCATCAAATCCCAGGAAGACCGACCATGGCTTGATTTGCGAGTGTAAGAAAAGCGGGTGGCTTTTGGATTTTTGTGGGAAGGAGACAGAATACTCATGAAACCCCAGAAGTAGAAGTATGAACTGGGGGTCATGAAGAGTGGGGAGAGCTGGGACCACAGCTCAACGAGAGCCTTGCCATTTCTTCCTGCTCGATCTCTCAACGAACCACGGCATTTGGAAAATCTGAAAAACCCTGCGTGGTCATCTGGGGAAGGAGCCGGATGGAGATCCAAGAATTGGAGCCCAGCTTGGACCAGATGCTGGTGAGGTGGATAATGAAGATGGTTACCAGGCCAGCTGGTGGGGACGCCGTGGTCACCATGATCCTGCCACGATAGGGCACCAGTTCTCTGGTTCTCCTTGTGTTTTATTTCCTCCTTTGAAAGGCCACTTTTATGGTATCCACTTATATTAGGGAGCCGCCAGGCTGTCCTCAAACTCCCGGATCCAGGCAATTCTCCCACATGCCAGGCACTGAGCTGGCCCGCGCGGCTGATCGCTGACATTGTAACTTCAGCATTGCTGTGTGTCTCATGTCCACTTTCAATGCACACTTGACACCAGTGTCTGAATCACATGTGAAAGCAATAGAAATGAATTTGAGTTGTGCGTAGTTCCCATGTTGTGGCTTGGGAGCATCCTTTGTGGCAATAAAATACAGGAGATCAACACACCTAGTGCAAAAATAAAAGGCAGAAGCAGCAGCCACGTAGAGAGGGATCTGGAGCGTTTTTGAAAGCAGGCAAATTCCTGTCTCCCATCTTTATTGGGGAAGAAATGATGGCCAAATCCCTCTCTCCTCAGATCTTTCACACATCTTTGCACAAACGTAAAAGTGAGGGAGCAAATCTCATGGGAGTTTCATAGGCAGGCAGTTACATAAGCGATAAAAAACTTCTGAAAGTATCCGGACACAAATGAGAGCGGTGCACACTTTCTAATAAGGGCAATGATAATCAGGATGATTTAGAGGCACTTTATTCAAAGGCTGTATGGGAACGTGGCTCCCAGAGGTGCAAGTGGTTATTAGCTCGTGGCACCACCCATCCCCAGGCATCCACAGCTCAATGCACACTGGAGGGTTTCAGTGCCTCCGTGAAGGGAAATCCCCTTCCGAATTTATTGGCTTGCGAGGCATGGGAACGGTCTAGTGAAGGAAAGAGGAGATGACAAAAGAATCTGAGGTCAAAATGAGAAAAATGGGCCGGAAGTTGAATGGGGAAGAAGCATATTTACTTGAAAGTTGGCACAAGACAAGGAGCATTTAGTTCTTGGGACCCATCCATGATATTGTTAGTCAGGTTTAATTTATTTTATTTGAGAGAGAGAGAGAGTATATGTGTGCACATGCATAACTGCATCCATGACACGCGTGTAGAAGTCAGAGGACAACTTTCAGAAGCCCGTTCTTCCCTTCCACTTTGTAGCAGGGTCTCTCTTGACATTTCTGCCTCTGTTTTACATCCTCCATGCTAGCTGGCCCGTAGGCTTCTAGAAATTTCTCCAATCTCTGCCCCTCATCTCCCATAGGAATTTGTGATTGTAGACACTGGTTGCTGCATGTGGCTGTTTATGGGTTCTGGGGATCAAACTCAAGTCGTCAGGCTTGCAAGCCCTGTCACTCAGTCTTCTTACCCACCCCAACCACGTTAATCTTGATCAGAGAATCTAAGGAATATAAGGAACATCGGATGGTCAGCACACTTTTCCAAATATAACTTAGGGGGCTTATCGAACATTTGATATTGCGCATTTGTACACTGATGAGTTCTTGGTTTACAGCTTCACGTGTGACTTCCTTTGTAAGTTCCAGACTTGATTATTAAAATCCCCAACTGACAATTTCACACTTGGATATCCAAAAGGCAAGTCACACTTAAACAAAATCTTCCTTCCGGATCCTACGTGGCAAAGTTTCTATACTGTGTGTGTGTGTGTGTGTGTGTGTGTGTGTGTGTGTGTGTGTACGCGCGCACACACGTGTGTGTGTTCTTCTGCAAATGGCATGAACCTAGGGGTTATCCCAGACCTTCCATCTTCACTCTTAACCCATGTTTCCTTGTCATGGCTTGATATGTCAGGGCTCGTGGGTTTGGACCCTCGGTTCCCAGCAGGTGGCGATGACTGGGAAGGCCGCGGAACCCTTGGGAGGTAGAGCCTTGCCGGAGGAAGTACGCCAACGGGTTGGGCCTTGAGGTCCGGCAGCCCTCCTTCCTCTCTCTTCCCTTGTCCTCCTGATGGCTACTATGACATGAACCAGCCTCCTGCTGCGGCTGCCATGCCTGACACCCACCATGCATTCTCCACCGCGATGCACTGCGCCCCTCATGGGACCACAAGCCAAATAATAAACCGTGTCCTTGAGTCGCTGGGGTCGGCAACAGAAGAGCCACTGGAGCATTAGTGTGCCCAGGGGTCTCCACTTCTCCTTCCAACGCTCGGCACAGGTTTAGCAGCCGCACTGATCTCATGAACGGCCACACCCCTCCACCTGGCTGCACACTTTCCATATCTGCCTCTCTAGTTCTTTGTCCATGTATGGCCCGGAGGGTCCTCTGAAAGTATGTACGAAGTTGTGGTGCTATCCCAGAGGATTAACTCCAGGGTCTGCTCCAGACGTATTTGGAGTCCACGGTGCTGACACTACTCAGCCATCTCTCCTCATTGCCTCTCAATATCATCTCTTCGCCGCTTCCCCAAGAGATGGCTGCCCTTCCAATTAAACACGGGATTGTACTTCAGCACTTTCGTGAAATGCAGTTACTTTCTCCCAAATCTCTTCCAGATACGGATGAGTCAGCCTTCTGGCTACACATGTTCGCTCCAGGGCCCCCTTCTCCCAGACAATACCTGCTTTCAAACACCCTTTTTCCCATGCTACCTGTCCGTGTTCTTGAAGATATTTTATTTTATTTTTTTTATTATTATTATTTATTCAACTGTGCGCATGTGCGTGTGTATGTGCGTGTGTATGTGCGTGTCTGTGTGTGTGTGTCTGTGTATGTGTAGAACCACGGACGAATGCGCGAACCACCATGGACGCCTCCACGTCCTTCTGCCCCGGGATTCACAGGCTCCGCCCTACCAGGACCAGAAGCGCAGGCCGCCCCCGCTTCCGCCTGGCGTCTATACGTGGGATCTGGGATCCGAACTCAGGACCTTCCACCTGCAAGGCAGAGGCTTAACCCCTGAGCCACCTCTCCAGCCCCGTGTCCGTGTTCTTGCTCTTAGTTTTATTCAAGGAATTATTCAAAGCAGCTGACCCGTGCCATCACAGATGATAGACAGATGATAAGAGAAAGAGAGAATGCAAATCCCAGGCATAAGATTCCTCCACACCTCCCAGATGGTCCCAGTGTCCTGTCAATCACACCCAAAGGCAAGTGCTAAACACACAAACAGATTTTTCTCTTGCTAGAGTAGAATTAGAATCTTTTAACTGCATGGCTGACCATCTTGGTTTCCTGATTTCTTAAGAGAATCTCAGAACCCCCCTGGCCTCCATTATACTCTTAGCAGTTTACCACACACAGGGAAGGCTGAATTCAAGAGCAGTTTTTCCTCTTTCAGAAAGTCTATCTTTCCGAGGAAAAAGAACATGATCTTCGAGCCAGAACTCTACAGTCAGATGGCCTGGCTGTTTGGCTTTAAGACCTGGGCAAGTGGCACCTCTGTATCTTGAGTCACCTATGAAATAAGAAGCAGGCATGGGCTGGAGAGATGGCTCAGGGGTTAAGGCTCTGCCTTGCAAGCAGAAGATCCTGAGTTCAGATCCCAGGTCTCATGTAAAAAATGCCCAGCAGAAATGGTAGCAGCCCACACATCCAGCCCTGGTGGGAGGAGCCTTGGAAATCCCAGAGAGAAACGAGGAGGTTGAAGCAATCCAGGATGATTCCAGAAGTCACCCTTAGTCCTCCACAGGGATACACAGTGCTTTCTTACACACACACACACACACACACACACACACACACACAAATAAATACATAAGTAAATAAATAAATAAAATGTTTAAAAAATGTTAAAAAGAAACAACAACCTTGAACTCCTTACTCGCAGGGAGAGAGAGCCATTCTGCATAAAAGACCTAAAACGTCCCTGTCACCAAGCAAATGGCCGGAGAGCGCTTGTTCTTATCTTTGAAGCGGCTTCCAAACAGAAACTGCGGGTGGAACATTCCTTTGGCTGGCGATTTTGAAAGTAGCTGTGGAGATTGAAACGGGCCATTTTCCCCAGTCCTCTAACTCCACTCAAGAACAGAGTTGGTTAACGCTTACATCCCATAAAATGCTCCCTGTCATGTGCCTTCTCCCCACCAGGCGATGGAAAGTAATTAAGAATTATGGGGATCGGAGTCGGCAAGAGGGAAGCTTGCCTTCCTAGGGACAAGCTCCAAACCCTAACGAGGTTATTGGCACAGGTGCCTGCCTGCAAATAAATTAATGGGAAGGCAGATCCAATCATTAATCTGTCATCCAAACTTGGTGTTTAGAGGCATTTGGGGAGATGGGGCTGCCTCTGCCCAACCTTGGGGGTGTCTGGAGCAGGAGATGAGGAAGCAGGGTGATTTCATTAGGATAACAAGGCTGTTAAAGTGCAGTCTGGCTCTTTAGACGGTACTTATAAAGCATTGCAGAGGAACTGCCTTCTGACAGCTACTGTCCAGTCTCGCCCAGGATCCAGGGTGATTCATTCGTGCAACAGGGAGCTGTTCTCCTTATTTGTAAAAGTTTCGCGCCTACCCACAGTGTCTCATTGAGCAGCAAACTTCACAAAGACAAACGCACCTAACCAAATGCTTAAATTGTCCCAGCATGAGATGTTGATTTAACAGAATATGATAAATTCTCAATTACATGGTCATGGATATCTTTTTGTGTAAACCGTTCAAGGCTCTTTTGGGTCAAAGATGCTACATAAAACTACACTTCCATTTCTGCTCGTGGGCTAACCTCATTGCTTGACTGCACAGGACAAAGTCTCCCGCAGCCCCTTGGATTCTACCAGGCGTTCACCATCATGGCCAGTCTATGCAGTGCCGACTCTCAAACCCAGGGCTTTGTGCACACCAGAAAGCTCTCTCCCCACTGGGCCCACATCTACTGCTGCCCTCCACTATTTTTGTTACTCGTTCTTTTTTTTTTAATACAAGCTACAGGGCACTGTGCTGTGATGCAACTCATCAGAAAATGTAAAAATGTAAATGTTTATAAAGAAGAATATGTAACTACTCAGAAGTCGGTGTAACTGCACCAAGTGTAAATGAGGCCGACTTTTAATTAATCGCTATCTCTGTCTATGCCATGGTGCCTTCCTGCTCTTGCTAGCTGAGAACTGACTACGTGTGAGTCAAATCGCAGAGCTGTTCCTTTTACTCTTGAGCAGCGCAGACACTGTTTTATGTTCCAGGTCATCAGGTGGCTGGATGATTGACATCTGGGAACAGCCATCAAAACAGGAGAGGCCCTGGTGTCATTTTGAGAAGTAAGCCCATCTCGTCCCTGCCACGTGGTTAGTGTGGTGCTTCCAAGAGCATCTTATCAGGTCTAATGCTGTTAGGGTCTCAGAATCCTTCACTTTTCCAAGGCCAGCTTTTAGAAAATGTCTAGTCTAAGCCCATTCATCTACAACTGACGTCCAGGAAGATGGGGGGCCAGGTGGTCCCCGCCACCCAAGACCATGCAAGACAAGAGGGATTAGTCAGTGTTAAGTTGCAAATGTGTGTGCTCATTGGTTTGGCTACTACTGCTAACTGTGAAGGCATCATTGGGAACAGACAGGGAGAGAAATAAATGGAATCAAGGCAGGAAGGGAGCAGTTGTGAAGAAGCTAGGAGGCAGAAAGAGGGGGGCATGCAAGAATTTTTTTCTCCATATTTATTATTTATTTTGAGAGAGATGGGAGAGAGAGAGAGAAAGAGAGAGAGAGAGAGAGAGAGAGAGAGAGAGAGAGAGAGAGAGAAAACATGCATGCCAAGAGTGGATAGCAGTGGGTAGCTTTTAGAAGTCAGTTCTCTCCTCCCACATGTGGGCTTCTACGGATCAAACTCAGATCACCAGGTTTTCAAGCAGTAATATTTTAAATAAAAAATACTCCTTTCCCTTTGCAATGAGAACACTGTTCCTACCACAAAGTGGAGCAGGACCCAACCTGGCTGGACACAGAACATTGGACATCATTCAAAGAAGCCCCGAAGCCCAACAGACACAAATTGTGAACAATGGAAGTGGCTTGGAATTTATAGAGTGGGAAATAAATGTTTTATTGCACCAAGAGAGAGATGACAGAACGGGCTCTGTCAAAAATAAAATAAGGTCGAGTTAAAAAGTATTGCAAAGTTTATCTTCGCAGAGTAATGGGGCTCTCAAAGAAAGTGGCTCAGATGCCATTTGTTCTCCAAAGGCCGGGGGTTCTTAGCCTGTGTTGCTGTCAGAAGCGGAGGACCCTTGAAGAGGCGGGACCTGTGCAGAGGAAGTGACATCATGGAGATATAAGCCTTTCCTGTCTGTGCTTCCCGGCCGCCTGGAGCTGAGGGCTTCCCTCTGCCCTGGGCCCTCACCATGACTGCTATTTTACCACAGGACCAAGTGACCATGCACAGAAACCTCCGGCACCGTGAGTCCAGGTAAGCCTCTTTCTTCAGAGTGGATTATCTCAGGTGTTCCGGTGTAGTGAGGGATCACACAGGCCATGACAACTCATCTTATAGATCACAAAAGAGCCAGTTTTGATGATGGTGTCGGCTGCTCCATCCAACAGGAGGATGGGCCCTGGTGGCTCAAAACTGCCTTCATGCGGCTTAAGGCAAACAGCTGTGTAAGCTGACTTAACCCCTGCCGATTTGCTTTGTTCCCCGAATCATGCTATCAAGGTCACGTTACTTCCAATTGTGTGGATTGCTTGTTTGTTTGTTTGAATACAATGACTGCGAATTCTTGATCCTCCTACCTATGTCCTCCCTGAGATCGCAAGCGCACATAACCGTACCTAGTTTTGTGTGGTTGTGTTGCTTTGTGCAATCAAGGCACACTGCCAACTTTGCCACATCCCCACACATCCATTGCCTTGGAAGGAAATTGGGTGATTAACATTTTTGTTACCCACTTACAAGTGGTTAGTCTTGGGGTTATGTTGAAACCATGACTTCTATTTATATCTGAAACCACTCAAATCCACCTTCCATAAATTAGTGTACACTTTGGGCCATGTCGGTTGGTAACTCCAAACTAAAATAATCTGGGGCTACAACATTTTCAGATATCCGTTGAGGGGTCGATCCCGGTTTCCCCTGGACAAGCTTTATGGTCACAGTCAGTGAGCTGGACAGTGGATCTGGTCATCTACTGCTCTTCTCAAAACAGTTCAACTCTGCACTCTCAGAGTGACAGCTGTCAAACATGGAAAGTTCACAGGCCCCTGCCGTTCACCCAGGAAGTGATGTATGCTTTCGCTTTGTGAATTTCTCTGCTTGTCAACACCAGGTGTTATTTTTTTTTCATATCCTAAAAAAGTGAAAACAACTGAATATCTGAGGGTGACATTGTTCCTTACCACCAGTGATGTGTTCTCAACTTCTCTCTCCTACTGTCCAGAGGGAGCCACATTTTCACTTAAAACTACATTTCCCAGCATCCCAAGGGACTCCATTGGGCTGACTCTAATAGAAGCCTCAGGGCAGGTGAGATTTCCTGGCAGTCTTCCTGCAAGGATGGTGCTTGCTCCTTTCTTCCTTCCATCCTGCATCTTGAGATGGGTCTGTGCGGGCCACGCCCACAGAGGTCTGGGGAGCGCGGCGCTTCACAGAAGGGAGAGTCTTGGCGAGTTGCAGCTGCCACCTCGCTGCTGGGCTAACTCCAGACTTTTTGCACACACCTCCAAGATGAACTATTCAACTCACCACTTGGATCATGCATCATAACTAAACAGAGTTCTAAAGTAACCATGCTCAATTAACTTCTGGCTTAGTGAAACTCCAAAAACACTGGATCGATTTGAGAAACAGCTTGCTTGTGGTGACCACCGTGTAGCATACAGAATTGGAATTCGCCTCAGACATCTGCTATGCATGCACGGGATTGCTGGCTCCCATGACGTCAGTGGGTGGAGACCTGGCTCTGCTTCCTTTCTCCCAGCCTTGACCAGTTCCAATCCCAGAGAACACTTCATTCTTGCATGCTAATTTTGTGTTTCTAATGGCAAGCAATTTGAGTAAGGAAATTGGTAGAGTCTTTAAAATAGAAGTTTTCATTGTTCCCCAGCAAGACAGAAAGACCCCAAAAAGCACTTCCCTGCAAGATGAAGCATCAGAGCTACCAGAAAGATGTTTGTTCTAAATAATTAATGCAAGATTATTAAAACTCTGGCCACACAGCCTTGTCCATGTTGGAACAGCTGGAGGCAGAAAGCAAAACATGATCTTGGTTCAAAGCAGTTCTGCCCCTGTGGCCTTGGGCACATGACTTGATCTCCTTAAATTTATCTGCTGAATCGGAAAAAAAAAGTCAATGGAAAACAACAATTCACAGAATCAACATGTTTGAAATAACAGAACTAAAAATATTTATTCCGATGCTTTTCACACAGTCCTTGCTTTATGTATCAGCTCTGCAGATCTAATTTGCATTGCATTCAAGGCAGTTGGCTGAACACGTGATTCAGCGCTGCAGCCCCATTTGAAAAAGCACGTGGCATCCCTGCCCGTAAGTCCGTAAGTGGGGCAAGGGGACCCGGCCACCATTCTTCTTGAAAACCGGCTTAAGAAAACAAATCGATGATCATAAGCTGCCCAGGGATACATTCAGCTTAATCTCATAACGCTGGGCTCTGTGAAACCACCCGACATCGACAACACTCTCATTTCAGGATAAGCTGCAGCAGATTGGAATGCATTTCGCCAAAAGTTTGGCTGAGATTTTTCTGTGACGATATACCTCCAAGAAATGGTTAGACTTATGAAACAAGTATGCAGAGAGGGAACGGAAGTTATCGGCCTCTTAGTCCTTCTACTTTGGGTGGGTTTATTTTATTTTATTTTATTTTATTTTATTTTATTTTATTTTATTTTATTTTATTTTTTGTGAGCTCTAGCCTGCCACATGTGTGTGTGTGTTGTGCATGTGTGTGTGTGTTGTGTGTGTGTGTGTGTGTGTGTGTGTGTGTATAAAAGGGCACCTAAGGGTCACACTAGGAATGATCTTGGCCTGCTCTACCTCCTTATAGCTTTGGTCTGGGGTTCCCATGCTCCACCTTCTATGGCCGGAAGTGTAGGCCACCACCATTTCCGCCTGGCATTTTTACTTGGGTTCCGGGATCTGAACTCGGGTCCTTTCTTGCTGTGCAAAGGCTTCGTCCCTGAGCCATCTCTCCAGCCCTTTATGTTAGTGTTTTGAGTTGGCTCGTCACACCAGGGATGACAGGGTCACAGAACAAAGAATCGTTTGGTAAGGAGCAGACCCATCAAATCCAGGGCAGCAAGGGTGAGGGGCAGGCATAGGAAGAGTACGAAGCAAGGTAGGGGAGGGGTCTGCGTTTCAGGCAGTGGCGCTCCATGCCTGGTATTTGACTCCGGGGCACCAGAGAGACAGGCCACAACACTGAAGATGAATTTCCCGCCGTGCAACCCTTTCTGGTCCTGGCAGAAACCAGCTCCTGACCGTGGCTGTCCCTGGACAGTCCTGCTCTCTGGTTTCCTGCTACAGCATCTGTCCTGCACTGTAAGAAAGGTTTTAGTGGAAGAAGTGTGAATCTCTTACCAATGCAGTAAGGAACATCATTATATAAATTATCTATCTATTTTCATTGTCAATAGGTTGTGTAAAGTAAGTAGCTTTATTTCAGTTGAACAAATAGGAAGAAATGAAGATTAGAGATGTTGATAAACATGAATTAAATTCCAGAGTTAGTTAATGTTAAAGCTACTGGTTAACCAAAGTCAGCTCTAGGTGATCCTGAAGCCAAACTTAAAAACCTGAGGACTTTGCTTCTGACTTAAGGGGCAACAGCTGGAATGTGCTTGCCTCAGCCTTTCTGAAGACAGCAACACATGTGTCTGGCACCCTGGGGTCCGTGAGGTACCCCATGCCCAGCTGGGGAAGTTTCATGATGTGGAGAGAGGCTCGGGGTGACCTGAGGCAGGTCCCTCTTCTCACGCATGGGGCGCCTGCCACACCCACTCTTCCTCATGCATAGAGTCAGCTGCCCTCGGGAGAGACCCAGGCAAACCCTGCTAACTAGTATAAGACTTTGGGGTACCCTCTCTTTTGAGTGGGAGCTAGATCTAGCAATTCAAGAATTGTGGGATGTTGCTTTTGAGGTGAATTTATAAGAGCTGTGGTCCTCCCTCAACCTCTCTCTCTGTCTCTGTGTCTCCCTGTTTCTCTGTCTCTCTCTGTCTGTCTCTGTCTCTCTTTGTTTCTTTCTGTCTCTTTCCCTCTGTTTCTCTGTCTCTCTCTGTCTGTCTCTGTCTCTCTTTGTTTCTTTCTGTCTCTTTCCCTCTGTTTCTCTGAATGTATCTCTATCTCTCTCTGTCTCTGTCTGTCTGTGTTTGTTGATCTCTCTCTCTCTCTCTCTCTCCATCTTTCTCTGTCTTGCACACTCTGTGTGTGTGTGCTCTCTCTGTCTCTCTGTCTCTCTCTCTGTCTCTCTCTCTCTCGTTCACTTATACTAAAGGAGGCAGCTGTCTTATTTCAAGCTGCTCTATGTAGAGACTCATGGGGCACCCAAGAGCCAGTCAGGATTTGGGGTCTGGTAACACCCATGCGAGTGAGCTTGGAAGCAGGACCTGCCCCGTTGAGCCTTGAACACCTCGTTCCCTGACCCCCCAGTTCCCAGACACCTGCTATCTGGAGCCCAGTCTTGTGAGAGAGCCTGGGCTGACATCTTGGATACCGCGCGTGGGACCCTCTAGAGGCGCCAGCAGCTTGCACTAAGATTTCTCAAACTGACTGAGAAGAAAGATTCGTGAGGCTGGGGTGCAGCCCAGTTGGCAGAGCGCTTTCCTCACATGCAGGAGGTCTTGAGTTTAATGAAGGAGCTGGGCATGGTGTCACATGCCTGTAATACCAGCACAGCTCTGGAGGCAGGAGAAACAGCCTGGGTTACAGGGGACACTGGATAAATGATGGATGGATGGATGGATGGATGGATATATAGATAGAAGATAGATAATAGATAGAAGATAGATAGATGATAAGATAGGCAGATAGATGATAGATACATAAAGGTAAACAGATAGATGATGGACAAATAGATGATAAGCAGATGATAGGTAGACAAGATAGACAGACAGATAGATAATATTGACAGATGATAGATAGGCAAATTTATTGTTTAAACTTGCAGCACTTAAAATGTAAACACACCCAGAAATAAGAAAAAATGTGTTACATTAAATGTGGTATAATACAGATACCTTTCTCCACCTAAAAGCACGTATCAGTTTTCATTACTTTAACTTTTATTGTATGGCAGAAATGGTGGAGTCGGAAGCACATGTGGCCCAAAAGATACCTTCTCTATATCAAAGTCTTGCCTGTAGCTTGGTGTGACATTAAGACCCCCTTCATTCTTTTGACAGCTCTCCACCCCATAGCCCCCTCACTGGAAAGAGGAAAATTGACTCAACAATCATTATAATAATAAATGGCGAAATTCACTTGAGCTTTTGCCTATCAGTCACATGTCACATTTGTCACTGGGCTTGAAGACATTGATGTGACCAGTGTCTTAGATCAATGGACAGATGACGAGAATATGAATGATCGTAACCACAAATGTCAACTTTCCCCCTTTAAATGCACTCGGTGTTCGGGAGATAACCTGAAAGGTCAGTTCGATCATTGACATCCGCGACGTGGCCCTCCTTTAGGAACGCTACCAGAGGCATGGCGCTTCTGCCACACAGAAGAGCTTGAATGCTACTGTGGCCTGACATTTAATAATGGGCCGGGCACATCACTGTCTTATTAAGTAATAGCGATCTCCTCTGTCTCTAAAGACACACCAGGGCAGCCTGCCTGCCCCCTGGGGGCAGAAGGATGGCCACACTGCCCCGGCCAGAGGGCTGGCTTTTACCTTCCAATTACTGGGAAGAGCTGACCACTTCTATTAAGTCTGAAGTCCAAGTGACTGCAACACTTTACTACAGTCAGTTTGCAGGAGCGTATTCATGCAAGCAAACATGCATGCCCGGGATTTCGTGCTACGCAACATGGGAAAATCTGAGTTAGTAAAGAGAGGGACCGTATAGTACACTTGAAAAGAAATACAGCTTGGTGCTCCTTTTAATACGTAGTGTAACTTCAATGGATTGAGGATTGCCAAAATAAAGTTTGCTCCCTCTGGCTTTAATGAACAGATTAGCAGCACTTGCATTAGCAATACCATTTGCATAAAATTAATTTGCTAAAGCCTTTTAAAGTAGTATTCAAAGTGGCTTGCACGCGCTCACTGCCCTATTTATACCATTAATTTGCAAGGTAAACCTTTCTTTTTAAGTAGGGCAGAAGTGAAGCATCAGTCCAGCTGACGTGGAAGTGTGGCCAAATCCTGAACCGAGTGACATCTTGATCCCTGGATCATTCCCTTATGAAGGTGGTGATAGATCTACTAGACCCCCCAACAAAAGGGTAATTTGTGACCCTTGACTCACAGGGCAAAGTGGCTTTGTTCTGAATGTGACTCAGCCCTTCCTTTGTGGACAAAAAAAAAAAAAAAGTATTGTGTCCTCCATCCATTTCAAATTGAAACCTGAGCTTCCTTATCAATAGTCTTTATCTACTGGGTGCATAGTATGGGTTGGAGGCGTGAGGAATTCTGTTGAAACTTGAAGTTCACATAAAGTTTGGCTACAAAATGGGAGAATCCAAATATAAATCCCATCATGTATGTTCCTCAATTAGTATCAAAATTATTTACTTGGATGCTTAAAAACAGGAGCAACAAAGAATAATGTATTTCAATGCTGACTAAATTATTCATTGAATTCAAGGAAACCTCAATTAACGCATCAATAGGGCTTGTAAAATATTTGATAACTCCAGAATTCACCAGAAAGGAAGGCTATAAAAACAGAATTCCTGCCTCCAATGTTTTAAAGCAGAATTCTTTGGGGATAAGGTTATTAGGTCAAGCTACCAGGGCCAAGGATTTTTCTAAAGGGCTAGGGAGATGAATTGCCACACAAGCACAGGGACCTGAGTTCAAATCCCCACACCCATGTAGAAAGTCCCCTGTGGTCCCACACACCTGTGATCTCAGAGTTGGAATGGGAAATCGAGGCACAGAGATAGGAGGGTGGCTGGGGCTTCTGGATAGCAGCCTAACTCCAGGTTCAGTGGCTCAAGGGAAAGGAGAAAGATGGATTGATAGAGCAAGACACCCACTATTATCCTCTGGCCTCTGAGAATGCACTGCACACATGCACACACAAAGAAGGAAATGGCGATACAATGATATCGGCTCAAGAGAAAGATTAGTAAAACAGGAAAGAGAAAGAAATCTGTGTGCATGTATGAATTTCTTAGAGATAGCAACGGAAATGGTAGAAAGAATGCATGGATAATTACATCTGGTCTGGGGAGATGGTTCAGCGTAAAGCACTTGCCGCGTAAGTGTGACGCCCTGAGTTCAGATCCCCAGACAGTGAAAGGCAGCAGTGGTAACTCAGCTTTGGAATCTCAGAGCTCCCACAGTGAGCCGAGAGGCCGTCTTAGTTTCATGAATCTCTTGCTATCATAAACACTGGACCCCAGCTACTTAGGGGAACAACAGATTTCATTGGCTCAGAACCCCAGGTTTACACGGCAGGAGACTTAGCATGGAGATGAGGAAGCCGGCCACACCACTCCTCAAGTCAAGAGGGGACAAGGGCCAGCTTCCTCGGGTGCCAGCTAGCACTGTCCATCTGCTTGGCCAGGGAATGGCCCTGCCCACTCTGGGCTGGGTGGCCGCCCTCACTTACATGGCGGGGACAGTCTCCAGAGGCCGCCTCAAATCAATGATTCTTTCTGGCGTGTCAGATCAGGGAGCCTGCTGCATACAGGGGCAAACACCAAGAGAGTTTGTTGTAACCAAGGAGGCTCCAATCATGCCAGACGGGAGTCGACTTTCTGGGCTGAACTTCCCATAACTTTTAGAGTCTGGGAAAGAAAGAGAAATAAAATAAAATGAAACCCTAATGTTTGATGTTAGTTAATACTTGTCCATAGACAAAGCAAAACCAGGACTATTGTTGTGTTTTATTAGACGACAATTCAGTGTCCCTTGCTCCCCTCCCTTCCCCTTACCTCTCCTCTCCCCTTCTCTCTTCCTCTCTGCACCTGTCCTCTTCCCTCTTCTCCTCTCAAAGCCCTAAGTATCCACTGGTCAGTTTAACATCTCATTTTACCTGTCTCAGAAAATCACCAAGTTGGTTCCTAACGGCATGTATGATGGAGTCTGGTATTAAACTAGTTGAGAATCATTGCTGAGAACAGCTGAGTTCTTCTTCATAACTAATTTTTCTATCGTATAATTATTTGCCACAGTTTGCTTCTCCATTCGCTAACTGAGGCACACTGCTATGGGGCCAATAATGCATAAAATCACTAGAGATTTCAAATATAGGTTCAGGCATGACTTAGGCCTTTATTTCTTCAGGTAAAATATCCAGCCGTGGCATTGTTGAGTCATACGTACAGTACTCACAGATTCAATGTCATACAAAATCGCAGAGCATTTTCCAAAGGGCTGTACCATCTTGCATTTGTAGCAGCAATGCATAAGAATATTCCAGAATCCTAACTATGCATGAAATCATCAGATAGTCCAGTCCTCCTTCTCTTCTTTCCACCTTCTTTCCTCCTTTTTTCCTTCCTTTCTTCACCTTCCTCTTTTTCTATGTCTTTCTGCCTTTCCTTTTTGTTTCTTTTTAATCAATGATATCATTTTCCATACAAATTTTAGTTACATTGTAGAGTTATAATACAACTACTTGACGTAATTTTTAACATAAATTCTTTCCTCATTCAAACTTAGTTTTAAAGTTTCATCTACCTAAGATGAACCTCTAAATAGATGTGCATGCATGCGTGTGTGTGTGTGTGTGTGTGTGTGTGTGTGTGTGTGATGGTTTGAATCTGAGTGCCCCCACAGGCTCCTGTGTTTGAATCTTCAGCCGATGTTAATATTTGGGAAAGTCATGGCACCTTTAGGAGGTGGAGGCTTGCTGGAGGAAGGCGGGTCACAGGTTGGGCCTTGAGGCTTGGTGGCCCAGCCCTGCTTCCTGCATTCACTCTTGCTCTCTCTTGACTCCACGCGGCAGCTGCCACTTGACCCAGCTTCTTCCGCCTGCCGCATCTTTTCCGCCACGATGGACTATCTCCTCTCTGGAACTGCAAGTCAGACAAACGTCCCTTCCCCGTTGAGGTGGCTGCTCATGAGCATCGTTTCACAGCAGCAACAGAAAAAACAAGTAGCTACAACCAAAAGTAAAATTGAAGCTTCCTGTCTACCCTGAGCAAGGCTGACTGTGCTTCCAGAGGCAAGATCCTCCACCGGAAGTAAGGAGCAAGGCTCAAGGGTCAAGGGTCACAGCTGAGTCCTCAGCTAGGATCAGGGCAGCCACGTCTTGATATCAGAACTTGCTTCTCCTGCCCTGGAGTGATCAGGCCTTGTTGCCTTTCAAATTGCCAAAACACATCAACGCTTTCCCTGCCTGTGGGGATGTGCCGTTTCCTGCTCTCCAACGTTCAGCTCTTGCCAGTCACACAGATTTTTCACTGCCTTTGATTTTGGATCAAATGGGTTGGAATATCTCTGGGCTCCAAATGGCAGGGTTAAAACATTCTGCCTTCTGTCAACACTCCGTATGCCGCCGCGCAGCGAATCACAGACAACATCCAGAGACTTTCCCAGATTGTGTAAGAAGATGAGTTACATTCACATAATTTTAACGTTCTTTCCTCAGATGCAGAATTTTAGGCTTAATAGATTTCTGCAATTCTCAGTGTGCTCAAATTCTGTCACCAGACTTAGAGGGGAGTGGATGTGTGCTTGTGTATACTTGAATATGTATGAAGTGTGTGTGTATATGTGGCACGTGTGTTTGTTTGCATGTGTGTGGGTGCACGTGTGTTTATACATGTAAAAAACACATGTGTGTATACATGGTTGCATATGTGGACACGTGTGTATGGTATGGGGTACATGTGTGTATGCATATTTGGAAGTGGGCAGTACATGTAAATGGTGCATACATACATGTGTGTATGTTGCATGTGGGTATGTGTATATGTATATGAAGTCCATGTATGTGTGTATGTATGTGGTAAGTATACATCTGTGGGGATGTGTAAGTGTGTATGCACATTTGCATGTATGGGAGCATATGTTTGTGTAGAGGTATATCTGCATACAGTGCCTATGTATACAGAGACCCAAGGATGACACCCAGAATCACTCTCGATTGCTCTGATTTTAGCCTGGTTCTCTGATTAAATTAAGATTGTACCATTAGGGATAGACGAGCCAATAGCTCAGGGGATTCCCAGGTTCTGACTTCCAGAAGTGGAATCACAGGCCGATACTCTGCCTGACTCTTCGTGAGATCTGAACTCCGGTCCTTTTCCTTGTTCGTGAGATCTGAGCTCTGTCCTTTTCCTTGTGTGGTAAGTGCTTTCGCCACCGAGTCATCTCCAGCCTCTGAGGGTTTCTTTTTAATGCTGAGTTGTCCTGCTCAGTGAGTTTCTTATGGGGGTCTTGGTGGTCTTGGACTCTACTATGTGAGTTGGCTTGTTTCTGGGCTAGATGGCCCCACATCACATTCTGTCAGCTGCTTGAGATCCTTCACCCCACTTTTCTACAGAATGAGATGGACTCTCAGGTTCAGTGAAAAGTGACAACTGACCAGGACCTCAGGGGGGCAGCACCCAGGAGGGGGAGTGGAGGAAGTGAAGCAGGGGAGGTGGAGCAGAGGGTAGGGTCGGTGGGCGGGGTCGGTGGGCGGGGTCGGTGAGTAAGGTCGGTGGGGTAGGGGTGGAGAGGTAGAGCAGGTGGGTTGGGGAGATGGCTGAAGGAGGCAGGGCGTATGGAAAGTGGTTCTGACCTTCAGACTCCGTCAGCATGGTACCAACTGATTGCGCTGGGCTGGTTCAGGCTTTATCTTCAGCAGTAGCCATTTTACTCAGCATAAAACAGATATTTCAAACTGCTTTGCCACAAAGCACTGACTCATGTCTCGGGCCCACAAGGTAACAGGCAGCGGGATCAAAGCCCGGCGTCCCTGCCTTCATTTCTGCACCGGAGTCTTTTGTCTTCAAACACCGGGTTAGACTCCTGTTGAACTCTGTTGATAGCTATGATAATGTGTCTACAAAACTGGTGGCAGCTGGTCTCCCTTTAAGAGGAGGTGCCTTGTCAGAGCATCTGGTGTCCTGTTCTGGGACCCCCTCAAATACACCTGACTATCTTAGTTTTTTGTCTTAAATCTGCCTTCACCCTGACTTCCAGGAAAAACAAAGCCATGTGGGCAGGTCATCTTGTAATGAGATTAACCTCGTGCCCAGCGTGAATACATTTGCGTGTGCATGGACACACACACACACACACACACACACGTACACCTCAAGCAGGAGCAGTCACGCTGTGGGCCTGGCTTGCCCCCTCCAACAACAAGGGCTTCTGGAGACCACCTTGAGTGGCCAACCAGATCGCACCTGACCAGAGCTGCTTCATTCCACGTGACTCTCAGTGTCCTAAACCTAAAGCTCCCGAGAGTCCCCTGTAGACAGAGCTGGCGTCACCGGCTCCTCATCTGTCCTTCCCTGCACAGTCACAATGACTCAGTCTCCCTTCTCTGCCCTTTGTCACGACTACTGAAAAGTGTGTAAGTGTCTGTGTGTGTGTGGTATATGTGTGTATGCATGTGTGGTGTGTGCACATGTGTGGTATGTATGTGTGTGCAGATGTGTGTATCCATGTGTGGTGTGAATGTGCATGTGGTATGTTTGTGTGTTCGTGTGTGTATGTGTGATGCATGTGTAGTGTGTGTGGTGTGTATGCATGCGTATGGGTATGATATGGGCATGTGGTATGTTTGTGTCCTTGCATGTATGTGTGCATATGCATGTGTGGTGTATATGTGTGCATCCTGTGTATTGTGTGGTGTGTGTATATATGGTGTGTTTATGTGTATGCATGTGTGGTGTGCATGTGATGTGTGTGCTTACATGAGTGTGTATGCATGTGTGGCATGCATGTGAGTGAGCATGTGTATCCCGCTACGTTTCATTAGTTTCCCACCTAGACATGGAATATTTACTGGAATTGCCCAGGGTCTTTTCATTTAGAGTGTGCCATGATGTGTACCACAATGGCAGAATCTAGTCTAAAATTCTGGCGCCAGAACCCGAGTCCTAATGCTAGTCGTGTGGTGGCATGTCCTTGGTTCCTGTCTGCCCCTCCTTCTCGTCTGCAGAGGTTTCCAAGCTCATTTCACAGTTCACCTAGAGACAGCTCAGGCATCTACGGCTGGATCACAGGAGACAAGAGCTGTCCTCTGTTCAAGCGAGGTGCTCAATACAGGGGTCTTCCGTCTTCCTGGTCCAGCGTCCAGCTGGGGGGGCAGCTTGGGAGCTCCCCAGTGGCAGAGTTGCTGAGCTGTCGGTCCCTCAGTTGCTTGCACACATGCAGCCTCCTCCACCAGAGGGCGCCCTGCCCCACATGCCCAAGAATTTCCCATCGTCCATCTAGTTGGGTGCTTAGCAAGATGCTCGTGTGTGATGCGAGGCGAGCCTGCCATTCTAACCACGAGCTCCTGGTTACAAGGTAAACGCCCATAGGAAAAGCAAGAACATTTCCTAGAAAACTAAGATGGCAAAAGCGGGCTGGAGAGGTGGCTCAGAGGTTAAGCCTCCGCCTTGCAGGCGGAAGGTTCTGAGTTCGGATCCCAGATCCCACGTATAGACGCCAGGCGGAAGCGGGGGCGGCCTGCGCTTCTGGTCTTGGTAGGGCGGAGCCTGTGAATCCCGGGGCAGAAGGAGGTGGAGGCGTCCATGGTGGTTCGCGAATTCGTCCGTGGTTCTACACACACACACACACACACACACACACAGACACACATGCGCGCGCACATACACACGCATATGCACACAGTTGAATAAATAATAAAAAAAACTTCGATTTAAAAAAAAAAAGATGGCAAAAGCATGAGGAGGAGGGAAGCAATCAGTGAAGAAAGACGAAGGCCAAGGTCTGGCAGCGTCAACATGAGGTCTTACAGCATCTCTACGTTTTCTTACAAATATGAACAGAACATGAGCCTTGGCGTGCAGTCAGGTGTGCTCACACAAGGAAGACAATGTCCAGCAGTAGGCCAAAACCCCAAGAAGGGCTTCAAAATGACGCAGTACGCTCTACTTGTTAATGTCGGTTGTACATCCAATGTGCTTTCAATAGAATATTTTAAAATAAAGCAAAGGTTAAAATCGAAAGCAATGGCGTCTCAAGGTGTAGCTCAAAGGAGGGTGCTTGCCTGTGAGCTCCAGGCCCTGGGTTCTAATCTTATCATGGAAGAAGACAGAAGAGGAGGAGGAGGAGGAGGACAAAGAGAGAGGAGGATAAAGAAAAATCAAGGAGAAATATAACACAAGAATTAAAACACAACATTTTGGAGTATTTATCATTATAGCTATGAGTATTTATATCATTATATGCAATAACAGTTTTATTTAATATTAATATATAGTTTTCATATTGTAAGAATTCCACAGAGTTAACATGTTAATGACTTCCTACTATTTAATCATATGGCTATTATGATTTTCTTAGTAAGCCTGGTTTCTTCTATTAATGTTAGACATTTGGGATTTTCTGTTTTTCATATTAGTTAATGTTGTGGTTAATTATTACTGTACATGACTTACTTTTCTCAGTTTTTACGTGTGTGGGGATGCATGCGTATATTCATGCACATTCTCATATGTGTGGGAATAGGTGTATAGGGAGGTGCATGTGTGCGCTTTTGTGTGAGCTCGTATGTGAAAGCCCGAGGTAGAGATCTGGAATCATCCTTGATTGCCTTTCTGCTCTTATCCTTTTGAGCCAGGATCTCTAATCAACCCCAAAGCTTGATGGGGGCGGGGGCTACTCTGGCTAACCAGCTTGCTCTCAGTATTCCCAATCTCCACCTTCCAAGGCAGGAATTATATGTGGGAGGCCACACCTGCCTGGCATTTTACCAGGAATCCAGGGATCTGAACTGTGGTCCTTTCACTTGGGCCTCAAGCTCTGTAACCACTGAGCCAGTTCTCCACCCCCTCTGCATGACTTTCAAGGTTACTTCGGAACACAGCTTTTCTGAAGTTAACCAGGGATCCATGGAACTTTTCTAGCATAAGGGGTTTCTGATTTAAAAATAATTCTGGTCTCAATCTCTAGAGAAAGTTTGCAAAAAAGAACCAATGCTCTGTCCTCTGGTGTTTCTTCTCATTCCCTCTCCACCAATTATTACTGTACTGTAAATGCAAACATGCTCTTCCACTTTTTAAATAGATTTTTAAATGCCAGGGATTTTCTTTTTTTCAAATAAATGAGTGCACACTGCTTTTTCTCATGGTGTGACTGTTTGTGTGACCAGAGGGCACTTGAAGGTATGTGTCTATGGAGACCTAAGGGTGACTTCGGGAATCATCTTGGATTGTTCTACTTTGTTATTGCTTTGCTCTGGGGTTTCACAGGCTCTGCCTTCCAGGGTCAGAAGTACAAGCTGCCGCCATTTCCACCCCACCTGGCATATCTATGTAGACTCTGGAAATCTGAACTAAGGTCCTTTGGCCTGGGAGTTTACTAAAGCCTCTAACCCGTGAGCTATCTTCCCAGCTCCCAAACACTTTCTGGTATCATTACATGTACTTGCTGATATCTCTTTCTTATATACTTATTAGTATTACTTTATGAACATACAGTCTAAGACACTCTCTAAGCGGTGGGCATTTTTAATTATAACTAATACTGAATTGAGCATCTTTATTAACATCACATTACCATTTTAGGCTAGGCTCTCAGAAGCCGAGTAGCCAATGAAAGGCAATTAGCAATTGTATATACGTGGCTGTAGCATATTCCAGAAGGAAGAGATGAATACCCACTCCCCAACAGACACTGCATGTCTGCACATCTGCAGGATGCAAACAGTAAGCGCTCTAATTATGTCGACAAGTCGCACCTGAGACCGTTTATGCAAATCACCCAATCCCTCAGAGAGTCTCCCCAGGTGCACAGATTCACAACCGGAATCCCTTTCAGAACCACGCTTCGGTTTCCAGAAGCCAGTTTACATGGCAGTCCCGGGAAGGGTGGCGAGGGGAGAACAAACAACGCGGACTTCCCGCGTGGAGGAATTTATCATCTCGGTTCATCTATCATTATAGGTATTCTGGCTTAACCTACCGGTTGAGGTGTAAAGGCCCCAATGGGTCACTGTCACACCTGCAGGATTCTCTGACTGCTTGAGTATTGATTTATCCATTTTGGAATTCCTTCCCATTGATTTATTAAGCCTATCTATCTTTTAGTGGGCAGCTTCTGTCTATTAAAGGCGCTGCGAGGCCCATTTCCTAGTGCGTATTGTATAGTTCCCTGCCACAACCGCGTGACTCCAACATGCCCAGTGTTAGTCAGCATCGGTGCCAATGGGTGTTACAGGTCTAGCTTGGGTCTTGGTGTATCGCGGGCCCTGCTAAGCAGAGTGTTTAGAAGATGATAAAATTTGATGATCAAACTTAGACCACAAGAGAAAATGATTTTAGCAATACAGGTCACATGTCTTTTAAAATGGAGGAAGAAAAGTGATAGACCTGAATTCATATGACAAAGAAATGGAACACACCCTCCAATCACTTGCCAGAGAGGAGTTCCAAGCGGTCTTTGTGAAAATGCTGGGAGGTCTGTGGCAGGGCGTGGGACGTTAAGGGATGTCGAGACAGCTCGACACACTGATCCACAGAGCAGTGACAGGGGCTAAGCTATCTGGCTCAGACGCAGAAATCACAACAGTGCTCACGTGCGCATGTGTGTACACATGTATGTGCCTGTGTGTGGAAGCCAGAGGTCAACACCAGTGTCTTTATTGCTCTTCACCTTACTTTGTTGAGAAGTGGTTTCTCACTAAACCCGGGATTCACCAGTTTGCCTAGACCAGCTCTCCTGACTTCCAGGGTTTCTCCTGCCTCTGTCTCCCTGGTGCTGGAAGTACTGAGCTCCACTGCCCTCTCTTCACGTGGGTGCTACAAATCAGAACTGAGTCCTCTTGCTCGAGAACTTTACCGCCTGAGTCATCACTCCAGCCCCAGAACCAGTTCTTTGAAAAGTCGAACTGGAACCTGAAGGGTCTTTCCATTAGGTCAATCTGTGGAGTCGATGCTTTATACGCGGCGGGGCTTTTTGTGGAAGACCAGGATGCAGTCCTGGATTTCAAGCGGCCTGAGTTTACATCCAGCCTATAGAAACTGTGTGTGGCTTTGGGAAGCGCCTTCTTTGTGATCCTCCCTTACCAGCACTATTTACGTGTTTTACTAATTGTTCTAAGTTAACATATGTCCCTAGTGATATTTCCATCAATACATACCATTGTATGCTGAGGATAAGGTTGTTCCCCAGCTGCACTCTGGTGACCCACATTAGCTGGTTCCCTTCCTGCACCTTCTGTTTTCTTGTCCCATAGGAGACAAAATTTAGTATTTTTACTCCACCCTTAGATTCCCTCTGGGCAGCCAGGGGGAAGCCACCATCCCGCTGGGTGGGCTTTCTGGCCCTGTAGCCTTTGAATTGCCCCTGCTCCTGCGAGGGACCCTCACCCCCACTCTGTGCAGGGGGTAAGTAAGCGCAGTGCACTCATTTCTTGATCAAGTTGGCCCTTCGCATAGTGGTTACTTCGGGTGACACCTCCCCAGGAGAAATGTCACACAGCAGCAGCACGTCTCTCTGGTCATCTGCGGAAGGACCTCCAGGCGGCTCCGGGTCTCGGCTGCTGGGAGAAGCGAGCACGCAGTGCGTGCACACGTCAGACCAGGCGTGTTGACCGGAACCCGTGCGTATCTACTGCTCAGGCCCCCACCGCTCTGTTTGCAGAGCTTTGAGGTCCCTCCACCCTGACTTCCACGTGGCTGCCCCTGATGTACCCCAAGCTGCTGCCCTCGCCTCACCTCCTTCAACGGCTCTCGTCCATCTGATTTCTCCACGACAGCCATTCTGAACCATTCTGGACTTTCACAGTGTTTCACTGATGGCCGCAGATGTTTGAAGGCTTTTTCGGGTATGTCCTGGCCACTTGCACTTCTTTCCAGAACTGTCTGTTCATTTCTCCTGCACACTTACGGATGGAATGATTTCTTCTGTTGATGCTTGTCGTAGCTGGATACAGGTGTCAACTTGACGGTTGCGGGTTCGAGCTCTGGGCACATTTGTAGAGAACTGATAGCTGAGTGAGGCCCAGAGCGAACCTGCAGGAGATCGTCTAGTGGATGGGGAAGGCTCAGTCCAGTGGTTGGGACTGGCCCCTGCGCAGGTGAATAAAATGGAGAGAACTGTTTGAGAAAGTCGACGTCCTTGTGTACACTTTGCCAGACAGGCTGGTCTGGCAAGTGGGAATTGTCCCTCTCAGCTGTGATGTGAAGATGCTGTGGCCAGTTCCCTCGGCCCCAGTATTGGTGTGAGCTCTCCTGTCAAGCTGGACTAAGAACTGTAACCAGATCATTGTAGGCGAATAAGCCAAGCCTTGTTCCTTTAATCTGCTTGATGGTGATTTTATCAGGAACCATGCAGGCGAACTGCTACATGCTTAATTTTTTTAAACTTCTTCGGAGATTCTTTTCCAGATGCTGCTCTGTTGCTGTGATATATGCTCTGACCCAAGCATCTTAAAGGGAAAAGAGCCCATCGCGGCGGAGAAGGTGCCGCAGCGGGAAGGGACAGCACTGCGGCTGGCCCACATTGGACCAAAAGTCGGGAAGCAGAGAGAGGGAGAACAGGAAGTGGGGCTGGATTGTGAATCCTGCACCCCACCCCCCAAACTCCTCTGTGACGTGCTTCCTCCAGCAAGGGTCCACCCCTAAAGGTTTCCCAGCTTTCCCAAACAGCACCACTAGACAGAGGGAAGCCAAGGGTTCAAACACATGAACCAATGGGGGCATTTCACATGCAAACCACAGACTGACTATGAACTCCAAGTCAGACAGACGTGTACCAGGAATGTTCCCATGAGCGGCTGACAGTCGCACCTTGCTTTTAATTCTGTCCATTAGACTGTGTTTTGAAATTAACATTTACATTTAGGGATTTGCTGATTCTTGTAATGTTATTCATTATTTTCCTGGTTGTTTTTATTGCTACTCACTCTTTTCATTCTCCCCTATGTGGGGACTTGGCCGATTTACTGGGATGGACTAATTGCGTCTTCCCAGTGTCCCCTCTATTCATCCGCTACTCTCATGAAAGGTTTCGTTTTCTGCAGCGGAGAGTGCTTTTCATGTTCTGTGTACCGTTCCTCTGTTACCTTCCGAAGTGCCAGCTTGACGGTCATGAATCACTGTGTTTGTATTGAAATATCTTCTGCTTCTAGCCACTCGAAGAAGATAACTTGGATGAATAGAGTCAGCATGGTTGGCGATTGGTACTTTCATGGTTTATATAGGTTTTTCTATGTTTTCCTGGCTTTCAGTGTCTCTCTGAGAGGTCTGATGTCTCTGATAGGTTGAGCTCTGTAGGTGAGTTGGTACTTTTCTCTTGTAGCTTTTCATAGAATTTCTTTGTTTTGTACTTTGGGCCTTTGACTATAATGTAACATGGAGAGGGTCTCTCTGGTCATGTCTACTTGGGTTTCCAAATCCCTCTTGGGCTTGGGAATTGTTGCAGTCAGCCTGCACGGTTGTGATAAACAACCATCAAATGGCTTAAGGGAATAAGGGATTTATTCTCCCTTACGACAGACAGTCCAGTTATAGTTCTCAGTCCAGCTTGACAGGAGAGCTCACTGCCAACATCAAGGCTGAGGGAACTGGCCACACCATCTCTACATAATGGCTGAGAGAGGGATGATCCTTACATGCCAGACCAGCATGTCTGGCCAAGTATACAAAAGGATGCCAACTCTCTCAACCAGATCTCTGTGATTTATTCCAAGGCCTAATCCCACCCGTCATAGGCTGGGCCTTCCCCATCAGCTATACAATCTCCTTCAGGCTCCCCGAGCCGGGCGGCCCCTGGCGCCAGGCTCACTCTGGATTTAACTACTAAATCTCCAACAATGTGCCCAGAGCTCTAACCCTCAACTGTCAAGTTGACACCTGTGTCTAACTATGACAGGAGTTTATTTATTCCTTAGGTTTTGGGAAATCTCTGCCATGATTTAATGAAATAGATTTTTTTTATGCTGTTGGTTTCTGATCTTGCTTCCTTCTATCATATGAATTCTTAGTTTAGTCTCTTGATTTTCTCTCAGTGCTTGGATATTGTGGTTATTTTTTTTCTTTATCAATCTTAATGTAGAATTTTATCAAACATGTCTTTCATTCCAAATGTTATTTTCTTCTGCTCAATCTAATGTTTTGATGATGCTTTTCAAGTGTCCTTTATTTGATTCACTGAGATTTTTACTTCCAAAATTTTCACTTTGTTCAATTTTCCTCAAGATCTTAATTCCGTGGTTCAATTTCTCCTCTAGGGTCCTGGCTTTCTTGTTTATTTCTTAAACTGATTTTCTTCATTCAATGGATTGCCTCTTCTTTGAAGTTATCAATGACTTCTTTTTTAATATTTTTTTATTTTATTCAATTGCGTGTGCGTGCGTGCATGTGTATTGTGTGTATGTATTGTGTGTGTGTGTAGAACCATGGGCAAATTCGGGAACCACCATAGACTGCCTCCTCCTTCTCCTTGTTTACTCTGCCCAGGGATTCACAGGCTCCGCCCTACCAGGACCAGAAACGCAGGCCGCCCCTGCTTCTGCCCAGCGTCTATACATGGGATCTGGGATCCGAACTCAGGACCTTCCCCCTACAAGGCAGAGGCTTAACCCCTGAGCCACCTCTCCAGCCCCAAGTTATCAATGACTTTTAAAAATGTAGACTTTTGAATTCTTTGTCTCACCTGTCAAGTTCTTTCAACATCTTTGCTTGAGTAAGCCAGGAGTGATCATGTTGTCTATCTTTCTCATGGTTCTTGATTCTCTTTCAATCGTCCTGGATTTCTCTTCTTTTTTCATTCAAGAACTGTCTTAGTGAGCTGCCCACTATTAAGTACTCAATCCCAAGTATCAGGCAGAGAAGAGCAAGAACTGTTGTAAGTTCACTGCTGTAAAAGCCACAGTCTAAATGAACATTGTGTAGTGTTATAATTCATTCAGGACTTCAGCTGTATTGAAAATGAATTCATCATTTGCAGTCAACGAGAATGAATGAAGTCCTCAACTATTCAGTGTGCTGAGCTAGGAGATGTAATGCAGCACTAACTGTGATCATGAGAAAGTTGTGCATCAAATTCACATAGAGAACTTTTAAGAATACATATCATATGCCAATGACTACTGGCTATTTTGATTTTATCACCTACTGAATATAGATTCTTGAGCACTTGCTATGTTCCACTTGTTTCCTGGCGCTGGATCTACAAATAGTCAACAGACAGGAGAAAGGACTCACTTCAGTGGCACCGTTTGTCATCTCCTTTATTGTTCAAAGCCCTGCTACGCCATGGTATAGCAGACATTTTTCAGAGGAAGAAACAGAAGTTTCTGGATCAGGTATTTTTTTTTCCCCAAAGTCATCAAGTCTAAGGGATGAAAAGTCTTAGGATTTGTATCCTGGTGGCTCAGATTCCAAATCCCTGAATGATACACTTGCATCGCTTTCTTCCTCAAGACCAAAGATGCGTTGCTTAGACTTGGGGTGAACGCCCAGGTGTCTGACATGGTGGGCAGGCTGAGGGAGGGGGAAGGAGGCATGTCTACATCCACACTATTCTGTCTCTATGTTCCTGTGGACCATTGTGTTTGTCTATTTCCCCTGCCCTAATTTTCCCAACTTGGTGTGTGATAGTTAAGCCTGTGTGTCGACTTGCACATCCTGTATTAACTAAGATGGGCTGAGACCACCATTGGAAAAGATCAACTGAGACCACGTGATAGGATTGTACCTGCCCTAGAATCTATCAGGACCTCCAAAGCTCTCATAGGATCCTCCCAGTACTGCATCATATAAAAAGGAGCCACCAAAGAGAACAGATGCCTTCTTGTAGCTGTGCTAGGAATCGCTCTTCCTTCCAGCCGCCTGGTTTCTTCGACCCTCTAGCCTTCCAGCCTTCCTAGTCGTCGGCTAGACTGAAGACTTTAGGAATTCTCCAGCCGTCAGCTATCGCTCACTACCGAACTGAGCAGCTACTGGAAGCCATTGTTGGACTACCTTGGCTACTGGCAGTAATTGTTGGACTACCTCAGGAATACTGTAAGCCAACTTAATACATTCCCATATATATATATATATATATATATATATATATATATATATATTCATTGTGTCAATTCTGCATCTCTAGAGAACCTGACTGATACATGGTGCCTGGAGAAACATGTGGAAATAAACCGCCGCTACCTGAAGCGAGCAGGTGTCAACGACAGGACATCTCAGCTGAGAAGGGAAAGCAAACGTCCTTTCTCTTCCCTTGGACTGTACCCCAGTTCCGTCTATGGGTGCCAGAGACTCCAGGGGCTCTAGTGGCTGTTGAGCAAAGGCCACCATCACTCAAAATGTCACCTCCCCTCACTCTGAAGCAGGGTGACAATCCTTGGGCTGGAATTCCCTCGACAAAGAGGACTCTGCCAATCCTTCTTTAACCACAGGAAGCAAGAACATCTAAGCCTCTGGCCGGCTAGACTGCATTGACAGGGGGATGGAAGTGACCTGACTCACGCTCGAGGCAGCTCTCAAGTCCCTTCAAGGCTGAGTGGTCCCCAGTCCACATCATCAGCCTTCGCTACTGGGTGCAGTTACAATTTGTTTCCCAAGTTCACAGAATGTGGGCTCTTTCCCAGCCTCCTGGGCATTGGCTGTTTTTCAGAATGTGCTGAGTTGTCTTTATGTCTGGTCAACTCTCCTGGTAACACACCTGAGTGAATCGTCCTTCTGTGCTTCTGTTTGGGGACGAAAACAACCCCATCCTTTGTGGATGTCACAGCAGCTTTCAAAATCCTTCAGCACAATAAAGCAAATCCCATGATATGTGTTTCATTTGTTTCACCTCTTGGAGACAGGGCCTCATAGCCTAGGCTGCCTGTAGCCAAGAACGACCCTGAACTTCTGACACTCTTGCCTGCACCTCCCAAGGACTGGTTTGTGCAGTACTGGGGATTGAACCCAAGGGCTTTGCGATCTGGCAGAGAGCACTCTATTAGCTGAGCTACATCCCTGGCCCTGTCTCTTATTTCTCTTGCATCTAACTGAAGCCTGTTGTCATCATGTGTTATTCCAGACATGGAGAGCACTGCAGAAGACTCCTGCTTTAGCCTTGGTCTGCCCACCTTACCCTGGCTGAGGAGCTACGGGGCCACCTGGTGTCCACAGTGCTCCCACCGACTCGTTTACTAAGTGATTCTAGACTGTTCTGCCCACACGGGTGTGTGTCTGTTTTCCAGAACCCACTGTGGTTTGTTTTCTCCTAAATTCTGACTTCCTGAGGGTAACCCAGACTACTAGCTTCCATCGGGTGCCTTCGGTTCTGCTACAAGGAAGTTCCGTGTGGCAGCTGAAATACCTCTTCATCACAGGGCTGTAGTGGGACATGAAGTTGGTCAGGCCCCAGGCCACGGTGCTCAGCAAGCTGCAGCGAGTAGGTGGAACTTCAAAGAATTTCAGCCGGACACGACACATCTGAAATAGTCCCTTTAGTCCCTTCCATGCTGCTATGAAGGGGGCCTGCAGAGGTAAGAGAATGGGACACATTGATTTTAATGCATTTTAGGTTGAAAATTTTAACTTCTTGGTATTTCAAGGTGTGTGAGCTTCCATTTGCATCCTTCTTCTGATTATCCAAGATGTGAATCACTACTAAAATTACAAGGAAATGTCAAATCAACGGGTCTCAGAATTTACTGCACATATGACCCCAGTCCCAGCCAAAACTTTCCGATACACAGATCCAATGCACCAGGGTTGGGACTCAAGAAAATGGATTGTCACAAATAGGTGGCTTATTTGATTTTTGTTCCTGGGATCTTTTTTTTTTTTTTTTAAACAAGGTTTTGCCATGTTTTCTAGTCCAGTCCTGAACTTATTTCTCTTGCATCTCATTCAAGCCTAGTGTTCTCATGTGTTATTCCAGGCATGGAAGAGACGTGCATCCTGGACTCCTGCTTTAGCCTTGAGATCATCCTGCCTCAGTCTTCCAAATGCCACGATTCCAGGAAATTGGCCTTGAGAGAGGCGGTCCAATCTTGGCAAATCATAGTTCCTTGGTGGAGTTCATGATCTCGTCAGGAAGGCTGAAACATCGCCCCCAAGAACAACATTTACCTTTTATAATAACCCAGAAGGACTGTAGACTAAGGCATGTTGCTCCCTTCCGTGTAATCTCCTTGAAGGTTAGACCCTTATCCTAGGCAAGCAGCTATGACTCAAAGATATTTGGACAGTGATTTTTTTTTAAATACCTTTGATGTGACTTACAAGCCACGCCCAAATCCAGCCTTATTACTGTACATCACCATTTTCACTTGACAAAAAGCAACTTTTCCCAGGAAGGTTGCTGTATGTTAGTCAGCAGATTAAGATCCTGTATGTAATCACAGACTGTCTCTTCTTCAAGACACTGTGCGCCTGACCCATGGAGTAGGATGAGAGTTAGGGACCAAACATTGTCCTTCACAACTTGAGTCCTCCTGTATCTATATTCCATAGCTCAGTGAGTTAGGGATCCGCAGCAGCCATACTGCCACCCACTTCAACACTTTGGCAGTGGAAGAGCTGAGCAGAAAGAGAAGTACAACAGAGAACACGAGAAACGCGCCCTCCTGCGAGTCACCCTGCTTCCATAGCAATGCTAGCAGTCAGGAAACAGGGGAGCCGCCTGCAGAGGTGATTCTACGCCACACTTGTGGACCTAGCTAAGCTGACAGAAGACACGGCAGCTATGTCGGGCTTGAAAAGATGCCTCTCAGGGAACTCCTCCATCTCCTCAGGGAACTACTAACAAGTGTGCGCTCTGAAGTCCAGAAACTGAACCCAGACAGAAGCGTGGCATCTGGAAGACACAGAACCCAGTACCCGAGAGGCAAGAGAAACTTCCAGGATGATGACAAAGGTCAGCAGAAGATGCCCTGTGGGTGGCAGCTTGTGCCAGGCCTTCTTAACCTTTTCCCAATTGTGACTCCTTTTTTTTTTTTTTTTTTGGCCCAAGTCAATTTTCCACTACCCAGGGTATACAGGTCCATAAAGTAG